>JBBPBX010035935.1:0-12300 GCA_038048925.1 Garcialebias charrua | reverse complement strand
CTTGGTTTTTATTTGTACTATTATTTTATTGGTATTTTACTGCAAATTTTTATCATACTTTTATTTTTTATTAAACTCAATTTTAGCACTTTGGTCAGCTGTGGTTGTTGTAAATGTGCTACAGTATATAAATAAACTTTGACTTGACTTGAGAGTGGCCTTACTTTGTCACAAGATTCTGTGGCTGCATAATGCCTGGTACCCACTGCCCCGGTGTCGGGCGGCTGAAGTGGCCGGTTTACATTCAAAGTCTATGAGGAGACGCGTGGAGTCACGGCAAAACGGGAAGCGGCGCGATTCGAGTGATCGAAGCGGCGCGGCGGCAGCCTGCAGTTCCTTTTCCACGCACGCGCGCGTCCAAATCAACCTAGGCGTCGAACTGCCAACGCCAGAAAATTCGATCTCTGGTGGCTCGACGCGTCCAGCAAACAGTCGGGAGAGCCTCTGCTATCTGATTACACAACCACAACGGGACTTTTTTTGGACTTTTTAAACTTACCGGATCGAGCCTCCATGAATTGGAACCAAACTCCGGTAAGAAACGTGACATTTTTACAGTTGCTGCTGACAGGCTGCTGTTCTCTCCAGTGTAGATCACCCCAAACATAAAAAAAATGTTTTAATCTCATCAAAGACCGTCGGAGGTGCAGTTAACACAACAACTGAACCCGGAAAACGAGCTAGAGACCCCTCCCTCTGCCACCCCCTAGTGCGCGTCATCAGACGGTCTTCAGTGGCAGTGGGACCGTGACAAGCGGCCAAAAGGGGACGGCAGGCGCGTTTCGAGTTGTGCAGTGGGGACCAGGCATAAGGGATCTTCTCTTTGAATGTTAAAGAGTAACTTAACTCATCGTCAAACGATAGCTCCGCCCCCATACCAGATTCAAAAAATGCATCAAAATGGGTGTGTCGAGAGACAAGGAGGGGAGGAGTTGGGGGGTTATATATATATACTTCCGGCACTTGGCAAAGCAGGTCGCTTCTCTTTCTGCTCCTCTCCTCCCTAAAGTTTTCCTCCCCCTGCTTTTGCATTATTGTCTCGTCTGTAACTCTTCAGCGCTCACTCGAACCAATTTGAAATGGATTTAATTGCGTGGGTTGTTTCCTCTATCGATAAAAGTTTTTCCACGAAGCGCTCCGGACCAGGAGAACCGGCGTGCCCCATCGACACGCATGCGGTGGGCTACATTATGGACTCGTGGGGCGAGTGGAAGTTAATGTGTCTGACCGTTCTTTCTGTCGAAGACGTGGAAGATTTGTGGATTATTGGAATATTGGTGGCAGCTGCTCTGCTTTTTGGCGTTGGCGGAGGTTTCTGCTACTGGAAGCTGAGGGAGACTGCCGCGGCGATCAACGCGCTGGCGAAACTTCCTGCTCAACAAGATTCTTTGATCCGGGCTATGACCTCAACGACCCAGCTGTTGTACGAGCTGAATCGCACGATGGGAGCAGTGGTGGACAGCCGCGGACCTGCAGTGCGTTTTGGGACTCGTTTACAGCCGACCGGGCTTCATCAGGGGACAGATAACGCCCGGAAGGCCTCTGGTCCTGACAACATACCTGGTCGTGTGCTGAAGGACTGTGCAGGGGAACTCGCAGCGGTCTTCACGGACATCTTTAACATCTCACTAAGCCAGGCCATCGTCCCCACCTGTTTCAAAGCCACCACCATCATCCCTGTCCCAAAGAAGGCAACGCCCGCATGCCTCAATGACTATCGCCCAGTAGCACTCACCCCCATCCTGATGAAGTGCTTTGAACGGCTAGTCATGAAAAGCATCACATCTGTCCTCCCTGCCTCCCTGGATCCCTTCCAATTTGCATACCGACCTAATCGCTCAACCGACGATGCCATCTCCTCTGCCCTCCACACAGCTCTCACACATCTGGACACGAAGGACTCTTATGTTAGAATGCTGTTCATCGACTTCAGCTCGGCATTCAACACCATCATCCCCCAACAGCTCATCCATAAACTGGACAGTCTGGGGCTGAACACCTCAATGTGTAACTGGCTGCTAGACTTCCTGACCGGGAGACCACAGACAGTACGGATCGGGAGTAACACATCTAGCACCATCACATTGAACACAGGGGCCCCACAAGGATGTGTGCTGAGCCCCCTTCTATTCACCCTGCTAACACACGACTGCACACCATCGTACAGCTCCAACCACTTCATCAAGTTTGCGGACGACACAACAGTGGTAGGTCTCATCAGCAACAACGATGAGACGGACTACAGGAACGAGGTGAGCCGCTTGGCCTTGTGGTGCGGACACAACAATCTCACTCTCAACGTGGAGAAGACAAAGGAGATTGTCGTGGACTTCAGGAAGAGGGATGCACAACATGCCCCTCTGACCATCAACAGCACCGCAGTGGAGAGAGTGGACAGCACCAAGTTCCTGGGAGTGCACGTCTCGAAGGACCTGTCCTGGAGCAGGAACACTGCAGCACTGGCCAAGAAGGCTCACCAGCGCCTCTACTTTCTCCGCAAGCTGAAAAGGGCTGGAGCTTCAACCCCCATCATGTGCACCTTCTACAGGGGTGCCATAGAAAGTGTCCTGACCAGCTGCATCACGGTGTGGTTTGGTGCATGTACTGCATCATGCCGCAAGAGCCTCCAGCGCATCGTGAGAGCAGCTGAGAAGATCGTCGGCACCTCCTTGCCCTCACTGCAGGACTTACACAGCAAACGCCTCACTCGGAAAGCCCACTGCATGGCAGGTGATCCCACACACCCACTACACAGCCGCTTTAGACTGCTGCCATCAGGGAGGAGACTGAGGAGTCTCCAGGCTCGTACCAGTAGACTGAGAGACAGCTCTGTTCATCAGGCAGTCAGAATGCTAAACACTCTGCCTGCTCTGCCTCCCCTCCCATTTGAACTGCCTTAACACAAAAAACTTTCTCACACATTACCACTCAACACAAAGATTTTAACACTGGACTCTGTGTCATCAAACGGGTTATTCACTAAACTCTCGGTCATGTGCTCATTCAGTTTGCACTACTTCTCATATTTGCACTAATGTTTGTATTACATTACTGCCTATAGTCATACTACTGTTTACATTCACTGTTTACATTTATTAATATGGTTTACATTTATTACTACTGTTTACATTTACACTACTTTTATCTACACTACTGCAGATACATATACAGCATTCTCTGACTAGCCTTATCTAAGGATGCCAAATGTGCCTTATGTGCCTCACTGCATATGCCACTTTGCCTATATACCAACATCAAATACCTCATACATATACTGTGTACATTAACTTATATGCTGCTGTGCCACTCTTTGCAAATGTCAATGCTAGAACCTTCAGTTTATTTTATAGATATACTTTTTATACTTTTTATACTACTATGCAAAAACTCAGGACAGTATTACACTTTTATTATTTCATTTTATGCTTATGTTCATTGGGTGTTTGGTGTTTTAGGGGTGTTTGGTGTTTCAGTGTTGGTGTAAATTTTCATACTTTTATACTATTATGAAAAAACTCAGGACAGTGTTACACTTTTACTATTTTATGCTTATGTTTATTAAATGTTTTAGTGTTTAGTGTTTAGATGGTTACTGTTGCACCGAGGGACTGAGAGAAACGCAATTTCGGTCCTGTGTATGTCCTGTACATATTGCAGTTCTGACAATAAAGTTGACTTTGACTTTGACTTTGAGATGGGGGTTTGTAGCTTGGAACCTCACATGATTCGGCGATTTGGACCTAGACAGCACCTGGACTTCAAGGCTGCAGTCAAAGTACACTGTAGCCTGGCCTGAAAATAAATAAAGCAACTAATCTAATCGGGACTCAGAGCAACCTTGAAAAGAGGCTGACTGTAAACTTCTCCTGGAGTCGAAAGCTGTTGAAAACTGTCGCTGCCCCCCCTCCCCCCAGAGGTCTCTGTGTGCATTCAGATGGAGCCGAGCTGAGGCCATCTGCAGACTGTGCTTATCTGAAATGATTACTCACGGACTATCTCCCTGCTTGCCATCAAATGCAACATGTCTTTGTCTTTATCCGTGCTGAAGCTGGTAGAGTTTTTTCGACTTTATCATAGTGTCCTAAGACAAAATGTGATAGATTCTTTTTTGAATACCAATGATTATCCGACTGTATGTTCCTTTTTCCATATCTGATTGTTGGTGGCGCGGTTTTATACTGTTGCGGCTTCCGTGCGTTTGTCCCTCTTCGGATGGTGCGTGCGCCAATTGCAAAACTTTGTACCTTGGTGCAAATATGCCAATAAAGATATATTCTATTCTATTCTATTATGCTGCGTTCACGCCCCCTCTAGCAACAAAACCAAAACTCTAGCAAACAACTTAAAGCAAGCAACAACAAAGAATAAATATGTAGATGTATTTATCTATTCTCACCCGATCTATCCAAAACAAAAGGCTTAAATAAAAAATATAAAAAATACCACAAGGTATGCCGTGACCAGGGATCAAACCTAGGTCTTTCGGATCCCAAACCTGCTCCTCCACCTCTGCCCCATCTTGGCATTCATGCATCACTTGTCCATCTCAGAATAAGAAAACAAATATAACCAAATATTTTTAGAACTGGAGTTCAATTGATAGATTTTGATGAAGTGAAAAGTATTCTTAAAATAAATAAGTTAAAATATACAAATAACTAGTGCCATTCCAAAAACTATAATATGCTTTGTTGCAGTTCTTTTCCAGAGTGCAATGTACCACTTCCATATAAGGTATGAACTGCAGCGAGGACCTTCTCATCTCTGCAGGGGATTGGCTCTGCTTGAACCACTTTTGTGACGACAGAGTGAGAAAACACGTCACTGTGAGAATCGTAGACCAATAAGAAAATTAGGCTGCAATACCATAGTTCAACCCATAGGATTAGTGAAAACACGTTTTTAGACTAAATATTGCCGATTTTAACAAATGAGCACAAAATCATGAAAATTAACACAGACATAGTGCTATACAACATTTTACACACATTCTAGGGAGTTTATCAGAAAAAAAATTAATTTTGAGGTAAGTTACTCTTTAAAGAAGATGTTAAAGAAAAGTATTTTTGATACACATGCTGATGCTTAAAACAATCCTGTTCAAGTTTATGTTGACAGAGACCCTGAAAAAACAAATCACAAACCAAAATATCAGCTGTTGTTTTAATGGTGGATTAGTGCCTCTGATCTGTAAGGAGATTTAAAAAGCCTCTGTGCTCACATTAACCACAGTGTGTTTCTGGGACAGAAATACTCAGCACTGGTCCACTGGTTGCATGTTGGACAGTCTCACCTACACCACAATGTTGCTGGTGTCTGATCTCTATCTGTCTTTCAAAAACGAAGCCATAAGCTGTTCTACTTATACCAAAGTGTGACAAAGTGTTTGAACGTTAGAGCATTCTGTATCGACAAAGCAAATCTAGATCATCTGCATGAAAAGAGAACTTCCCGAGGCTTTTTCAACTCTGAGAAGATTTAATGGACGCCAGAGCCTGACTGCTAAAACCTGGCAAAGTACCAGAAATTAAAGGAGACTGATGTACGGATGAGATAAAAAAATGTATAAATAGTTTAAAGTCACTGACAGGACAGGCAGATTACTGTCAGCAAAACAGACAGACTGAACATCCTAATAACTAAAGGTGTGAACAAATGTTTCCTGCTAATGAAGGAGACAGACAGAAGGAGGTCTTATCTATGACATCTGCATTTGCACTGGATTTTAAGAGGCAATTTAGACCGATACAAACATTTCAGATGGAAATACATAGTTCCCATGTGACGTCACATAACGGGCATTTCCGGTTTGACCCTCATACAGGAAGGCAGAGCAGCAGTTAGAGCGCAGTCTAATGGATGTCCATTTTTCACGTTTTTTTGTTGTTAATTTCTAATTAATTGCAATGGTTACTTCGTGTTGGGTCAGTGGGTGTTCCAGTCGGGTAGATGTTTGGGCAACGCGCAGGTTTCACTTAATCAAAAAAAAAGTAAACGTGAAGGATTTATCTCATCGGAGAAGCTCACAGCAGCTCCATCGCTCTCTGACTGCTCAGAAGGATCTGCTCTGGAAGACGTCGTCCTTTTGGCCGGTAAACAAAATATTCTACATAAATCATTTTGTGAAACTATGTCAGAACAATGTTAGAGTACAACTGTCTGTGTGTTAGAGCTGTTTTTTTCCCCCCATTATTTAGCAACACCGTCTTGATGTGGTTAGCTTAGCATCTCGCTAACGCGACAACGGCCTCCTCACGGTCTCGCCGGGACCGCCCCAGTGGGGGAAGGAGGACGGGAGCCAAGTCGTGCGGGCGACGCGTCGGTCCCATGGGACGTGCCCCGCGGCCGCGACGGATCCACGCCGTCCGACCTGAGCTCGCCGCGAGCCTCCGTGCGACGGATGCTAACGCGACATGCTAACTTCCAACACGGTAACACTCAAAGTGCTGGTTCTGGTCCGTGTTCAGCTTGGACTGTTTGTGCTGGCTGTGTGTTATTTTAGTTAAACCTTTATTTAGCTGGTTAGATATGATTGAGACAGTTTACACATCTTTTTTGGATTTAAAGCTGTGAAGCTCTGCGCTGTGAAGCCGGTGTGCGCTCCTCGTAGTAATTAAATAATTAATGATATCAGAGTAACTACTTTGTGACAAGTTGTCCGATTCGTCTGCCATGATTTCTTTCTCAAACTCATTTAACTCCGACCACTGTCATTTTGCTCTTGTTCCTTGGTGAAGCTAGTAATGTATTTAGCTGTGGTAGCTCGAGTCTGTTTGTCCGCCATTTCTGCCTTTACGAGTGGCGAAAAACCCGGTATTGCGCAATACTCCCCAACGTGTGGGAACTATGTACAGTATACAAGTTTGTTTCTGGCACGGTAATGCACAGTGTCACCCTCAGGCTGAAAAGTTTGTTGATCTATTCTAGTGTCACTTTTTAACTGGAAGTGTCTAAATAAATATGCCAGACCTGGCTGCACTGAGTCAACTATTCACATGGTACATCTGAGGAGAAAATCATCCATCATCTTTACCCGCTTCTTCCTTTTTTTGGGTCGCAGGGGTCACTAGTGCTCATATCCAGCAGTCACTGTGTGAGACGAGGGGGACAACCTGGACAAATCTCCAGTCCATCACAGGGACACATAGAGACATAGGAGACAAACAACTCTCTCATGCTCACCTATGGGCAATTTAGAGTTACCAATCAGTCTAACATGCATGTTTTTGGTCTGTGGGAGGAAACCGGAGAAAACCCACGCATGCACGGAGAGAACATGCAGACTCCACCCAGAAAGAATCCTGGCTGGGATTTGATCTGGCAACCTTTTTGCTGAGAGGTGGCAGCTTTACCAACTGCACCACCGTGCCGCCCTAGGAGAAAATCATGTTGCATTTTAAATCAGTACAAAGTAAAGAGTCAGTGTGATGCCATTTTGTGACTGTTTCTGTCTCTGTGAGATTCACACAGAGTCCTACAGCCAGTGGCAGGAGCAGAGCTACAGACACAAGCTTTACATATATACATGTATGGATACACATCTTGGTTTCTGGTGTGGCAACCCATTTCCTGATAAGGGCCTTTCTTACGCCTAGATGCAGCCAAACAACAGAATGGAAGTTGGCACCTCACTTGTTTTGAAATGTATGAAGCTCACAGGATGGGTGGACGAATGGAGGATATTTCCAATTCCCCTCTTCGCTGCACGACAAGAGACAAAACGCCTCCCAGAGACAGTGTGGCACTGCACAAAAAAAGAATCTCACTGTTCTGCTGAGATATTTTTTCACACAGCTGAGCGGGATCTGCACAAATGAGTTTGAACTGTAAAATGGAACAAATCCCTTAAAGCTGCAGTCTGCAGTTCTGTAGTGCAGTCTGTAAGTTGTCTAAAAATATATTTTTAACATATTTCTTCACTCTGTCACTATCTCCTGACAGACTGATGTTAGACAAAGTAATCTCTGAAAAAAACTATAGTCCCCTTGCTTCTCTAAAAGCATTTCTAAAAAGCCACAGTGACCCGCCGTTAACCAGCCAATAAAAACAGAGTTTTTAACCAGCCAATAAAAACAGAGCTTCTCACTTCTCACGCTCCTAACCCACGCCCCCGCCTGTCCCAGCCCCCGCGGCCGCGCAGGTTCTCGTTCAAAGGATTGCAAAGCGATGCAAAACTGTTTTGTATGTGACACAAATGTATTAAATTCCCCTTCTTCATCCCTGATCTGGACTTTTCTTTTTTTTTGTGTGCCAAAAGTCAAGTGATCGCTTCATCCTCCACTGATCCATGACTGAAACATTGAGGAAATGAATGAATTTGTCACGAGCGAATTAAACTCATGTCCAACGTGGCTGCAAGAGGCTCAGCAGATTTCATGGTGTTCTGGTGCTGGACCAGCGCTCCCTGTTTTTATTTTATTTTTTATAACGTTTTATTAACATATAATCACAGAACTTCGCAGCGGCTGACAGGACATGCAGTGGAGGTGGAGCATTCGGAAGCAGAGCTGAGAGAGCGAGCGGGAGCAGAGCCATATATGGCTCTGAGGGGGAGGGACCAGAAACGTGTCTCTGTTCAAAATTTTCCTAAGTTCCAGCGTCTTCCAGAAATTACATATTGCACCTTTAACTAGAAAATTATATGGTGCTCGCTGTGGTTTCACATAATCATATTTTTGTCGTTTGTAACTAAGTCTAAGCTGATATAAGAAGGAACTTGATGTTTTGTCCACAAAGATACATAAAAAATAAAGGGTTAGTCTGCTTCTCAGATAAATTGTGTTATTTTTATATTTGATATGAATGTTTCTGTACAGTGCCCTGAAATGACTTCTGTTGTGATTTGGCACTATATAAATAAACTGAATTGAATTGAGCTTCACAAATGAAGCAAACAAGACACAATTCTATGATAAATGTTTAGGAATGGAGATTTATGGGTTTTACAGCTCCAGCTGGATAAATCCACCATGTACAAAAACTGAGCCGCATACACAACAAACATGAAATTGACTAACTAACTACATCCATTTAAATGTGTTTTGGATATTAGATATACAGTACCCAGTTTGCTTTGGCTATGTTCAAACTACAGATCTGTCAAAGTGTACAGTGAAGTCTGTAAACCCATGTATTTTTGAATACCGGTTTGTGTGTGCGTGTGGGTGCAAAACATAAAGCTAGCAAAGTTCTGCCGTCAACCACAGCAATTGTTGCACTATGACTGTTGTAACCATAAAAAGATGCTCCAGTTTAATGAACTGTCTATAAAAAAAAAACTGTGGAGGATCAAACTAAAAGATTTCATTTAAATCAAATAACTGGTCAAACGGATTTGTCACCTCTGGAACACAGTCCGACCTCTGCACATAATGTCAGCGCTCAAAGGTGGGCGCCAGACCGCTAGGGAGCGCTAAAGCGCTAATCCGCTTACAGTGGACCTAAACTTTTTGTCAGCGTTTTTGTGGATTGACTAACTTTTATAATTCATAAGCGGATTTGTGCTATTTTTATTTAAAATGCAGTACCGCTAATAACTAATTATCTATCAGTAAAAACCAATACACTTATTTACAAGCTCTTATGCTGCTTGTTTTACCTTTTTCCCCACCATAAAGAGCAGAGGAGGAAGGGTTGGAGGGGGGAGGGGGGGCAGAGCGGAGAACAGACTCGGATCTACCATGTAGGTAAATGATGCCGTTGCCTGGGGATCCCATCAGCATGGGGCCCCGGCCCCGCCGCGCCCCGGCCAGTCACCTACATTCCTAACATTGATCCTGCTTGTTAATGTACATTTAACATAAAAATAATTATAGTTACGATGAAAACGATCATTAAATACGCAATAAAAAAAACGGTCGATTTCTTTATCCCCCTACTAAAAATGGACTATTCCATCTTGACATCTTCCGGGTCAGAGTTGAACTCAGGGGCTTCTGTGGCTAGCTGGCTGCGCTCGGTGTCTTCATAAATCCGTAGAGAACCCCGCTGTTTCAAGCCAAATTAACGTGGCCGGATGATTTTATTGAGGGTTTTGTGTCGACCACGCGACGGTGAGTCGTTATTTTTATGTATTTTAGTTACTTTTCATTAAATCTGTTGACTACCTATAGACGCTAACAACTCTGTCCAGCTGGTTGTGCTGGGTTACTAATGGATAAATCCGTAGAGAACCCCGCTGTTTCAAGCCAAATTAACGTGGCCGGATGATTTTATTGTGTGTTTTGTGTCGACCATTCGACGGTGACTCATTAGTTTTATGTATTTGGGTTACTTTTATGTATAAATGCGGTGGCGACACACCCGTGTATTTGAGATTTAAAAGTGGTTTAGGGATTAAAAGTTCATTCTATTTTTTGTTAATTTCGTGGCCGAATAGAATATATGTACGTAAAGTATTAAATAAATCCTTTGATTTTTGTAATTTCATCCTTTTAGGATCATTTTTGTTACTTTTCAGTTGGCAGTGTAGTGCAAATTTTGCATAACGCTGCCGGCTATATATAAATATATATATATATATATATATATATATATATATATATATATATATAAATATATAAATAGCGGATTAGATTAGCTTCCCCTAATTTTCATAAGACATTTGTGCTTTTGAAATTGTGGACCTAAAAAAATTAATAAGCGTTTTAGAAATTGTGGAACTAATTTTTTAATTAGCGGTGCCCAGCTTTGTCAGCGCTCCTTTAAAATCAAACTACTGTAATTATTCTATGAAGAGAGGTGGCTTGAACTGTCATTTTCCAGCAGCTATTTTGAGTGAGGAAGCATGTGCAGGATGCCAGCAGGTGATTCACTGATTGCAAGATGTGCCATTGGAAGTGTTCTGCAGCTGAGGTTGGGTAAGACTGAACTGATTTAAGGAGAAAAACAGGATGAGGCTGGGGTTTGCAAGTTCCTTTGACTTTCGTGGCTGATTACTGAACAGCCGTGCACTTCTCATTGGAGTTCGACTCGTGAGGATTCACAGGTGAGAGCTATTTAATTACCATGGTGGGAAAAAGCAATCAGTGTGATAGGAATAAACACTACAAGAGCACTTTAAATGGATGCCCACCCATTTAAGGCAGAAAAAAAATACCCTACTGTGGCACTGTTCATTTTCACCAGGATGCTAATCTGTCTAGCCAAGGATGACTGAACAATTTATTTGGTGAAACACAAAACCTGTGAGTTCACATGAAACGTAGCTCATCCTTTACCAACTGGTTATCATGTTGAACCCAAGTACAGACAGACACTGGAAAACTCAAAGGTAAAATAAAATATTCAAAATGTATTAAACAAGACAACAAAAGGCTGATGTGGCAGCAAAACACACATCACAGGAGCAGGGCGACAAAGAGGACGGCTATGGGAAGCACAATCCACGGACAGGGAGGAAACACAAAGATGCTGAACTTAAAGTGACACGATGAAAACTTGGGGTGATTGGGATTGGGAACAGGTGAAGCAGGAGCAGACAGCATGAAGGAAGAAACCCTGGGGAAGGCAGGAAACACAAGTACATAAACACGGGAATCTAAAGAAAGGACACAAGACAGAACACAGATTATCACAGAAGTAAATCTTGAAGGATTTTAGTTTTGATACCACCTAAAGTCTGATGTGACGGGAGCTCTTAAAGTCCACTGAGACTCAAAAGGAGTGCTTCTTTTCTTATCCCCCACCCAGGTTTTAATGCATGGCGTCAAAAATACCTTGTAGAATTAAGTGTGTCAAGGAAAACAACACACACTTTGTTACTCCTCTTTAGAGTAACTCTGAAAACTAACAGGAAGCTCCTTAGAAAAGTGAAAACATTACCACACCAGAGCCATGGGCTTTAGTCGAATCAGGCTTTACCAAATGCACAAAAATAAAGCTTACTCATCTACTCATCTCCAAGCTGCTTTCCTTTGTGACATCACTGACTTCCTTTCATTTATATTTTTATTTTGTCTCTATCATTTGTGCATTCCTAATTGCCAGTGTGTGTTTCACTTTAACCTAATAAGTTAGCTTCCCTCGCCCCCTCCATCACCCAGTTGTGCAGAAAAAGGTCTCATCACTCTCTGTCGATCTCTGCTTCCTTCAAATCTCTCCTCCTCCCTCTTCGCCGTGTGGCAGCTGAAAGCTCTTTAAAGATGCCCGGGGGCTTAACCACTTTGACATTATTACATGAGCCTGACTCACTCAAACCAATCTCAAGCTAATTGAGAAGCTTATGGCTTTACCACAGCAGCCTTAAGAGGAAGAAGGAGCCTGAGTCTACTTCTTGGCTGTAGATTAAACATACCTGGC
>JBBPBX010035934.1:6126-31776 GCA_038048925.1 Garcialebias charrua | reverse complement strand
ATATTCTGTTCACATGTTCTGCTCACATGTTCTGTTCACACGTTCTACTCACACGTTCTGATCACATATTCTGCTCACATGTTCTGTTCACATGTTCTGCTCACATGTTCTACTCACACGTTCTGATCACATATTCTGTTCACATGTTCTGTTCACATGTTCTGCTCACATGTTCTGCTCACATGTTCTGCTCACATGTTCTGATCACATGTTCTGATCACATATTCTGCTCACATGTTCTGTTCACATGTTCTGCTCACATGTTCTGCTCACATGTTCTGATCACATATTCTGCTCACATGTTCTGTTCACACGTTCTGCTCACACGTTCTGCTCACACGTTCTACTCACACGTTCTGATCACATATTCTGTTCACATGTTCTGTTCACATGTTCAGCTCACATGTTCTGATCACATATTCTGCTCGCATGTTCTGTTCACATATTCTGCTCGCATGTTCTGTTCACATGTTCTGCTCACATGTTCTGCTCACATGTTCTGTTCACATATTCTGCTCGCATGTTCTGTTCACATGTTCTACTCACACGTTCTGATCACATATTCTGCTCACATGTTCTGTTCACATGTTCTGTTCACATGTTCTGATCACATGTTCTGCTCACATGTTCTGTTCACATATTCTGCTCGCATGTTCTGTTCACATGTTCTACTCACATGTTCTGTTCACATGTTCTGCTCACATGTTCTGCTCACACGTTCTGCTCACACGTTCTGATCACACGTTCTGTTCACATATTCTGCTCACATGTTCTGCTCACATGTTCTGATCACATGTTCTGCTCGCATGTTCTGTTCACATATTCTGTTCACATATTCTGTTCACATATTCTGTTCACATGTTCTGCTCACATGTTCTGTTCACACGTTCTACTCACACGTTCTGATCACATATTCTGTTCACATGTTCTGTTCACATGTTCTGTTCACATGTTCTGCTCACATGTTCTGCTCACATGTTCTGCTCACATGTTCTGCTCACATATTCTGTTCACATATTCTGTTCACATGTTCTGCTCACACGTTCTGCTCACATATTCTGTTCACATATTCTGTTCACATGTTCTGCTCACACGTTCTGATCACACGTTCTGATCACATGTTCTGTTCACATGTTCTGCTCACATGTTCTGCTCACATGTTCTGCTCACACGTTCTACTCACACGTTCTGATCACATATTCTGTTCACATGTTCTGTTCACATGTTCTGTTCACATGTTCTGCTCACATGTTCTGCTCACATGTTCTGCTCACATGTTCTGCTCACATGTTCTGATCACATGTTCTGATCACATGTTCTGATCACATATTCTGCTCACATGTTCTGCTCACATGTTCTGATCACATGTTCTGCTCGCATGTTCTGTTCACATGTTCTGCTCACATGTTCTGCTCACATGTTCTGCTCACATATTCTGCTCACATGTTCTGTTCACACGTTCTGCTCACATAATCTGCTCACATGTTCTGCTCACATATTCTGCTCACATGTTCTGCTCACACGTTCTACTCACACGTTCTGATCACATATTCTGTTCACATGTTCTGTTCACATGTTCTGCTCACATGTTCTGCTCACATGTTCAGCTCACATGTTCTGATCACATATTCTGCTCGCATGTTCTGTTCACATATTCTGCTCGCATGTTCTGTTCACATGTTCTGCTCACATGTTCTGATCACATGTTCTACTCACACGTTCTGATCACATATTCTGCTCACATGTTCTGTTCACATGTTCTGCTCACATGTTCTGATCACATGTTCTGCTCACATGTTCTGCTCGCATGTTCTGTTCACATGTTCTACTCACATGTTCTGTTTACATGTTCTGTTTACATGTTCTGCTCACATGTTCTGCTCACATGTTCTGCTCACACGTTCTGCTCACATGTTCTGCTCACACGTTCTACTCACACGTTCTGATCACATATTCTGTTCACATGTTCTGTTCACATGTTCTGCTCATATGTTCTGCTCACATGTTCTGCTCACATGTTCTGCTCACATGTTCTGCTCACACGTTCTGATCACATATTCTGTTCACATGTTCTGTTCACATGTACTGTTCACATGTTCTACTCACACGTTCTGCTCACATATTCTGCTCACATGTTCTGTTCACATGTTCTGTTCACATGTTCTGTTCACATGTTCTACTCACACGTTCTGCTCACACATTCTGTTCACATGTTCTGCTCACATGTTCTGCTCACATGTTCTGCTCACATATTCTGTTCACATGTTCTGTTCACATGTTCTGTTCACATGTTCTACTCACACGTTCTGCTCACATATTCTGCTCACATGTTCTGTTCACATGTTCTGTTCACATGTTCTGTTCACATGTTCTGTTCACATGTTCTACTCACACGTTCTGCTCACACATTCTGCTCACACGTTCTGTTCACATGTTCTGCTCACATGTTCTGCTCACATGTTCTGCTCACATGTTCTGCTCACATGTTCTGCTCACATGTTCTGCTCACATGTTCTGCTCACATGTTCTACTCACACGTTCTGCTCACATATTCTGCTCACATGTTCTGCTCACATGTTCTGCTCACACGTTCTGATCACATATTCTGCTCACATGTTCTGTTCACATGTTCTTCTCACATGTTCTGCTCACATGTTCTGCTCACATGTTCTGTTCACATGTTCTGCTCACATGTTCTGCTCACACGTTCTGCTCACATATTCTGCTCACATGTTCTGTTCACATGTTCTGTTCACATGTTCTGCTCACATGTTCTACTCACACGTTCTGATCACATTCTGCTCACATGTTCTACTCACACGTTCTGCTCACATATTCTGCTCACATGTTCTGTTCACATGTTCTGCTCACATGTTCTGCTCACATGTTCTGCTCAGATATTCTGATCACATATTCTGCTCACACGTTCTGATCACATATTCTGCTCACATGTTCTGTTCACATGTTCTGCTCACATGTTCTGTTCACATGTTCTGCTCACATGTTCTGCTCACATGTTCTGCTCACATGTTCTGCTCACATGTTCTGCTCACACGTTCTGATCACATATTCTGCTCACATGTTCTGCTCACATGTTCTGTTCACATGTTCTGCTCACATGTTCTGTTCACATGTTCTGCTCCCGTGTTCTGCTCACACGTTCTGATCACATATTCTGATCACATATTCTGCTCGCATGTTCTGTTCACATGTTATGCTCACATGTTCTGCTCACATGTTCTGCTCACATGTTCTGCTCACATGTTCTGCTCACATGTTCTGCTCACATGTTCTGCTCACATGTTCTGCTCACACGTTCTACTCACACGTTCTGTTCACATGTTCTGTTCACATGTTCTGCTCAGTGTAACAGCGTTTTCAACTGAAACCTGATCCATTGTCAACATCTGAGCCCAGCACCACCAGTGGTCGCACTGCAACATTAGTTCCAGTTGGGGAGAGTGCCAAAGAGGTTTGAGAAGGTGAGCCTGTGGTCTGGAGGTTGCTAGTTCAAATCCCCTGACGTTAATTCACAAAATGTTGGGGAAGGTGGAGCACAACAGCCTCCCCCCTCATTTAACACACTATGGGCCCTTGAGCAAGGCCCTAAACCTCCAGCTGCACCCTGGGCCCCTCAGAGGGCTTCTGTTCCACATGAAGAGAATTAGAGTTTAATAAATAAAGAGGTTCTGTTCATCACATCTCCAACACAAACACCAGCTGTTCAACAGGAAACGACAATATAACTTAACAAAATGTAATTTAATATTTAATATAATGTGATATAGTTTAATTTAATGGGATATAATTACATTATATTCATAAAGTATGGATGTATTAATGTGTATTATTACTATTACCGTATTTTCCGGTGTATAGGTCGCACTTTTTTATGGTTTTTTTCAAGGCCTGCGACCTATACTCAGTTGCGACCTATATATGGCTTGTTATCACTTTCGGTGAAACAAATTTTTAAATCCAGCTCATTTCACAATTACGTTCATTTATTAAGGAAAAGTTCAGCTCAGACATATATTTGCTATAATTTTTATCAAACAAATAATTGTTTTTAAGTGTTAATCTTCTTAAAAGCCTTGCTGTGTGCTCCTGTGGCAGACATTTGCAGCAGAGCTAAACGTAGGTGTGACCTATCTAGGGATTTTTCCAATATATTGGTGATAATTGGACAATGCGACCTATACACAGGTGCGACCTATACACCAGAAAATACTGTGTGTCAAGCTGTGGGGTGGATGAAGGAAGAGAGCTCTCCAACACATTTAAACAAATTTATGAACAATATTTGAGAGAAAAAAATTTAGATCTTTGAGTTGAGCTCATGAAGAACGTGAGGAAAAACAAAAGTTCATTTTGTTGTTCAGCATTTGTAAACTAAACAACATTTTGTTTTTGTTGTTGAGAAGGATGTCAGACTGGTGCAGGACATGTATGAAGACAGCAGGACATGTATGAGGACAGCAGGACATGTATGAAGACAGCAGGACATGTATGAAGACAGCAGGACATGTATGAGGACAGCAGGACATGTATGAAGACAGCAGGACATGTATGAGGACAGCAGGACATGTATGAGGACAGCAGGACATGTATGAGGACAGCAGGACATGTATGAGGACAGCAGGACATGTATGAGGACAGCAGGACATGTATGAGGACAGCAGGACATGTATGAGGACAGCAGGACATGTATGAGGACAGCAGGACATGTATGAGGACAGCAGGACATGTATGAGGACAGCAGGACATGTATGAGGACAGCAGGACATGTATGAGGACAGCAGGACATGTATGAGGACAGCAGGACATGTATGAGGACAGCAGGACATGTATGAGGACAGCAGGACATGTATGAGGACAGCAGGACATGTATGAGGACAGCAGGACATGTATGAGGACAGCAGGACATGTATGAGGACAGCAGGACATGTATGAGGACAGCAGGACATGTATGAGGACAGCAGGACATGTATGAGGACAGCAGGACATGTATGAGGACAGCAGGACATGTATGAGGACAGCAGGACATGTATGAGGACAGCAGGACATGTATGAGGACAGCAGGACATGTATGAGGACAGCAGGACATGTATGAGGACAGCAGGACATGTATGAGGACAGCAGGACATGTATGAGGACAGCAGGACATGTATGAGGACAGCAGGACATGTATGAGGACAGCAGGACATGTATGAGGACAGCAGGACATGTATGAGGACAGCAGGACATGTATGAGGACAGCAGGACATGTATGAGGACAGCAGGACATGTATGAGGACAGCAGGACATGTATGAGGACAGCAGGACATGTATGAGGACAGCAGGACATGTATGAGGACAGCAGGACATGTATGAGGACAGCAGGACATGTATGAGGACAGCAGGACATGTATGAGGACAGCAGGACATGTATGAGGACAGCAGGACATGTATGAGGACAGCAGGACATGTATGAGGACAGCAGGACATGTATGAGGACAGCAGGACATGTATGAGGACAGCAGGACATGTATGAGGACAGCAGGACATGTATGAGGACAGCAGGACATGTATGAGGACAGCAGGACATGTATGAGGACAGCAGGACATGTATGAGGACAGCAGGACATGTATGAGGACAGCAGGACATGTATGAGGACAGCAGGACATGTATGAGGACAGCAGGACATGTATGAGGACAGCAGGACATGTATGAGGACAGCAGGACATGTATGAGGACAGCAGGACATGTATGAGGACAGCAGGACATGTATGAGGACAGCAGGACATGTATGAGGACAGCAGGACATGTATGAGGACAGCAGGACATGTATGAGGACAGCAGGACATGTATGAGGACAGCAGGACATGTATGAGGACAGCAGGACATGTATGAGGACAGCAGGACATGTATGAGGACAGCAGGACATGTATGAGGACAGCAGGACATGTATGAGGACAGCAGGACATGTATGAGGACAGCAGGACATGTATGAGGACAGCAGGACATGTATGAGGACAGCAGGACATGTATGAGGACAGCAGGACATGTATGAGGACAGCAGGACATGTATGAGGACAGCAGGACATGTATGAGGACAGCAGGACATGTATGAGGACAGCAGGACATGTATGAGGACAGCAGGACATGTATGAGGACAGCAGGACATGTATGAGGACAGCAGGACATGTATGAGGACAGCAGGACATGTATGAGGACAGCAGGACATGTATGAGGACAGCAGGACATGTATGAGGACAGCAGGACATGTATGAGGACAGCAGGACATGTATGAGGACAGCAGGACATGTATGAGGACAGCAGGACATGTATGAGGACAGCAGGACATGTATGAGGACAGCAGGACATGTATGAGGACAGCAGGACATGTATGAGGACAGCAGGACATGTATGAGGACAGCAGGACATGTATGAGGACAGCAGGACATGTATGAGGACAGCAGGACATGTATGAGGACAGCAGGACATGTATGAGGACAGCAGGACATGTATGAGGACAGCAGGACATGTATGAGGACAGCAGGACATGTATGAGGACAGCAGGACATGTATGAGGACAGCAGGACATGTATGAGGACAGCAGGACATGTATGAGGACAGCAGGACATGTATGAGGACAGCAGGACATGTATGAGGACAGCAGGACATGTATGAGGACAGCAGGACATGTATGAGGACAGCAGGACATGTATGAGGACAGCAGGACATGTATGAGGACAGCAGGACATGTATGAGGACAGCAGGACATGTATGAGGACAGCAGGACATGTATGAGGACAGCAGGACATGTATGAGGACAGCAGGACAGTGGTGAGATGTGCTGTAGGAGTGACAGATAGCTTCAAGGTGGAGGTGGGAGTGCATCAAGGATCTGCTCTGAGCCCCTTCTTGTTTGCTCTGGTGATGGACCGACTAACAGATGAGGTCAGGCAGGAATCCCCATGGACTATGATGTTTGCAGATGACATTGTGATCTGTGGTGAGAACAGGGAACAGGTGGAAGAGAACTTGGAGAGGTGGAGGTATGCACTTGAAAGAAGAGGAATGAAAGTCAGCCGTAGTAAGACAGAGTACATGTGTGTGAATGAGAGGGAGGAGGTGGAACAGTGAGGCTACAAGGGTCAGAGGTCACAAAGGTGCAGGACTTCAAGTACTTGGGGTCCACTGTCCAGGAAAATGGGGAATGTGGTAAAGAGGTGAAGAAGAGAGTCCAGGCAGGATGGAGTGATGGAGAAAAGTTTCAGGAGTGATTTGTGACAAAAAGGTGTCAGCAAAGGTCAAAGGAAAAGTTTACAAGACAGTGGTGAGACCAGCTATGTTGTATGGTCTGGAGACAGAGACATGGACAAAAAGACAGGAGACAGAACTGGAAGTAGCAGAAATGAAGATGTTGAGGTTCTCCTTAGGAGTGACAAGGATGGATAAGATCAGGAATGAGATCATCAGAGGTACAGCACATGTTGAACAACTGGGAGATAAAGTTAGAGAGGACACACTGAGATGGTTTGGACATGTCCAGAGGAGGGACAGTGGTTTGGACATGTCCAGAGGAGGGACAGTGGGTATATTGGTAGAAGGATGTTAGAAATGCAGCTGCCAGGAAAAAGACAAAGAGGAGATATATGGATGCAGTTAGAGAGGACATGGAGGTAGTTGGAGTGAGGACAGAGGACACAGAGGACAGAGTGAGGTGGAGGAGGATGACTCGCTGTGGAGACACCTGAAGAGGGAAAAACCAAAAGAAGAAGAAGAAGATGAAGTTTGATTTTGTTGTTTCAGTCTTTGTATTCTACACAGGTTGTGGTCTCGACTCCGTCTGGTGACCAGCCCGTGTCTTCTACTTGGACCACACAGGATTCTGGGTCAGTCAATCAGCTCTAAAGTGAAGGTGAAGGTCACAGATCAAGGTCAAAGTTCTACTTTGACCTTGATGTTCTGTCTACTCTCTGTCTATCTTGTAAATGAGGATCAACCTTTCTAAATAAAGGTTGAATGAAAAAAAAAAACGTGTTGGACCTGAACGGAGAACAGTTTGACAACAGGTGTAAGTTGTTGTTGTTGTTGTTTATATCAAAGGTTTATTGTGTTATAGTCTTCAACATTTTTCTGTTAGTCAAATATTTATGTAGAAGAAAATGAACAAGTATTAAAATAAATTAAAATATTACATTTCCCATTGGGCTTAAAAAGTATTTACAATCAGTCAGTAGGTGAGGTAAAGCTTAAGAGATGTCCAGTGGGTCAGCAGCGATTTCGCTAACACGGTGATAATTAAACCCTGCATGAGTTCTGGTGATGAACAGATGAGAAGGAAGTGGACCAAGTGATCATCAGCTTCCTGTGAAGAATTCATCTGAAGAATCTAAAGAGGCTCCAGTCCAGCAGGACTCAGGTCCAGCAGTAGAGGGACACTTGAGAGATGTTGATCTGAGGCAGTGAAGCTTTAATCTGTCCAACAGGAAGCTCGTTATCGTCCCCTGAAGGGCGGAGCCAAAGACGTTACAACTCCCACAGGAAGTGGAACCTCCTCGGAGGAAACATCAGCAGCAGGCCAAGCGTTTGAATCCCAGATGTTCTGGACAGGACGTCACGTCCACAACTCTCTTGCCGTCTCTGATTCCACTATAAAGACAAGAAACACATCCCAGAGTGAAGACGGTGGTTCTGGTTCTGATCCGGATCAAACAAGGTTCTGAACCAGCAAGAGAACAACCTTCACATGAATGTGAAGAAGACAAAGGAGATGATTGTGGACTTCAGAAGGAACAAACACACCCACGCCCCACTGAACATAAGAGGATCTGCAGTGGAAGTGGTCTCCAGCTACAAATACTTGGGTGTACACTTGAATGATAACCTCAGCTGGAGCAACAACACCACCAGCCTGATCAAGAAAGGTCATCAGAGACTCTACTTCCTCAGACGGCTGAGACGTGCTGGTCTGAGCAGCCCAGTTCTCACCTCGTTCTACAGGTGTGCAGTGGAGAGCGTCCTGTGCTCCAGCATCAACGTGTGGCATGGAGGCTGCACAGTTGAAGAGAGGAAAGCTCTGCAGAGAGTGGTGAAGGCTGCACAGAAGTCTGTTGGAGTCAGTCTCCCCACCATCACAGACATTTACACCTCCAGATGCAGGAAAAGAGCCACCTGCATCATGAAAGACCTCACTCATCCAGCACACTCACTCTTTGCCCCACTCCCCTCAGGACGGAGGTTGAGGAGCATCAAGTGTAGAACCACTAGACTGAGGAACAGCTTCTACCCTGAGGCAGTCAGTCAGTCAGAGGAGGCGCCGGACGCTTGAGTAGGAGGAGACATCACCTCCTGTTACGGAGGAGGCAGAGCGCCACTTGTTTCTACAGTAAAACTATATTTTGTCCCGTGTGATGGACTTCATCTTCTGCATTGATTTGACTGACAATCCGCACACACACACACACCTGCATGCTTTTCTAAGACCCGCCTTCTTGTTAGTAATTGGTCAAAACAACGTGAGCTTCAATGTGATTGGATGTAATCGCTGTCCATCAATCAAAGTTAAGTTGAGGCGGACCCCAGCCGGAGTGCTTTAAGCTCTGCAGGAGTCATGTGTTCCTCTGCAGATGTTTAATAATAAAAACAGATTAAAGTTCTGTTGGTCTGACCTGCTGGGGTCCAGTGGAGTCCTCCAGGACTGGCAGCCAGCCGCCGCCGCTTCCTGATGCTGCGGTGGGGGGCAGAGCCTCCTGCTGCTGAGGCAGCGGTGGGTGTGGAGGAGAGGATAGGCAGCAGCGGCGTGGACAGGAAGGTCATCTCCTTCTCCAGGGCTGGAGTGAGGAAGGACTCCCCCACCGAAGACCTGCAGGAGAAAATCACCAATTCAAATACTGAGGAAGCTGGGATTAATCCTCACAAAGCCACTGGTCCAGACAAAGTGCTGAACGACTATGCCAATCAGCTCTGCGAGGTACATCTTTAACTCCTCCCTCACCCTGGCAACAGTTCACATCTGCCTGAAGACCACCACCATCATCCCAGTCCCAAAGAGCTCTACAGTGACTGGTTTGAATGGCTACCGGCCAGTAGCCCTCACCCTGATAGTCGCTAAGCTTTAGTAAATATGCCAACACCAGCATATTTACATTGACGCTTACTGCTGACATCTTGATTAATATGCATTGTCCTAATTTAAATAAATAAATAAATAAATAAATAAATAAATGAAATTAAATAAATTATAGACTGGTCATGACCCACATCAGAACAACCATCAACATCAACTAGGACCCTCATCAGTATGCATACCATGAGAACCGATCAACAGAGGATGTCATCTCCTCTGTGCTGCACACTGCTCTCACCCACCTGGATCAGAAAGACTCATACGTGCGTCTGCTCTTTGTGGACTTCACGTCTGCTTCAACACCATTATCCCCCAAATCCTGATGGACAAACTATCCACACTTGGACTAAGCCCCTCCATTTGTAACTGGGTACTAGACTTCTTAACAAACAGACCACAGTCAGTGAGGATCCACAACTTCTCCTCCTCCACCATAACCCTCAGCACTGGCACTCCTCAGGGATGTGTGTTGAGCACTCTCCTGTTCACTCTGCTCACATATGACTGCACACCTACCCATCAGAGATTCTACTTCCTCAGGCACCTCCAGATGCAGGAAGAGAGCCACCTGCATCATGAAGGACCCCACTCACCCAGAACACACACTTTTTGCCCCACTCTCCTCAGGAAGGAGGTTGAGGAGCATTAAGTGTAGAACCACTAGACTGAGGAACAGCGTCTACCCTGAGGCTGTTAGACTCATGAATACAGAAAAATCACTGCAAAGCCACTTTAATTGGTGATATGTCACTTTATCCATGCTGCTGATTATCCATGCTGCTGATTTCTTGCCTTTATGCTGCGATATTCATACCTGTCTACTCATAACAGACTCATGTTCAGGCTGCTGTTTAATACACTATATTATATTATTAAATAATAATTTAAATAAATAATAATAATGTGGATAGTTTGTCCATCAGGATTTGGGGGATCATGGTGTTGAAGCAGACGTGAAGTCTGGTCATGTTCCACTGCCTCTAAAAACCGCCATCATTAGGCCTCTTCTGAAAAAATCTAATTTGGATCCCAACATTTTTTCTAATTACCGCCCAATTTCACACCTCCCTTTTCTGTCTAAAGTGCTGGAAAAAGCTGTTGCTGCTCAGCTGCAGGATCACCTACAACAACACTCTCTGTATGAGAAGTTCCAGTCTGGATTCAGGGCAGCTCACAGTACAGAGACTGCATTGCTGAGGGTTACCAATGATGTCCTCTTGGCTGCTGACACTGGCTCTCCCTCCATCCTTGTCCTCCTTGACCTCACTGCAGCCTTCGACACTGTGGACCATAGTATCCTCCTCCACCGTCTTCATGTGGAGGTCGGTCTCTGCGACACAGTCCTGGACTGGTTCAAATCTTTCCTCTCCAATAGGCTGGAATGTGTTAGTCTTGGCAACGCCACGTCCCAGACAGTTGTGTCTCCTGTGGTGTCCCTCAGGGGTCAGTTCTGGGGCCCCTGCTGTTTTCCCTTTACATGCTGCCTTTAGGTCAAATTATTAATCAGTTCAACATTTCTTTTCACTGTTATGCCGACGATACACAGCTTTACATCAGGACTGGAGCATCCTCATCTTCCACCTTGTCATCTCCATCTTCACTCACTGCCCTCTCTGCCTGCCTGGAGGAAATTAGGGCATGGATGAATCAGAACTTTCTTCAATTAAACTGCTCCAAGACTGAGGCCATACTGATTGGCACCCCTCACCAGGTACAAACATCAACTATAACAACAATTTCCTTTTCTGGACAAGACATCCCCCTCTCCACCTCTGTTACTAATCTTGGAATAAAAATGGACTCCAATCTTACATTTGAAAATCACATTAAGCATCTGTTTAAAACTTGCTTCTTCCATCTTCGAAACATCTCCAGACTTCGCCCATCCCTAACTTTTTCCGATGCTGAGAAGCTCGTCCATGCTTTTGTCTCCTCCAGGCTCGACTACTGCAACTCCCTGTTTATTGGAATCCCTGGCAAAAACCTTCAGAAACTTCAATATATTCAAAACAGTGCAGCAAGGATCTTGTTGAGAGTTCGTAAATTTGAACATATTACGCCCATTCTCCATAACCTTCATTGGCTTCCTGTCACCTACAGAATTCAGTACAAAACTGCTCTCATTACACATCAATGCTTACACGGAACTTCACCAGATTATCTGAAGGATATTCTTATTCCATACTCATCCACCCGCTCGCTGCGGTCACAGAACAGCAATCTCCTTCACATTCCGAGAACCAAATTAAGGACCATGGGAGACCGGGCTTTCAGTGTGGCTGCCCCCCGCCTGTGGAACTCTCTTCCTGACTGTCTAAGAGCCCCACAGTCTGTGGTTGACTTTAAGAGCGACTTGAAGACCTTTCTTTTCGACCAAGCATACTCTACCTCCTCATGATTCTACTTTTGATCTTAGCTGATATTGTTATTGATTTTAATTGTTTTATTATTTGTTTTATTGACATTTAATTCTGTTGCTCCTTGTAGCACTTTGAGATTTTCATTAATGAAAAGTGCGTTATAAATTGAATTCATTATTATTATTATTATTATTATATTATTATTGTTTAGTGTGAAGATGGCGGACCGTGAGGCGGAGTAGACGTGTCCTGAATGAGCTCCACCTGATTTTTGATTCTGCCTCACCTAACTTTGTTGGAGCTGATATCCTATCGTTCCACAGTGTTTGGTAACTAAATGAAAAAAAGGCAAGGGACTTAAATCTAAAAAATGTTTTTGTGGAGAAGATTTTACTGAAAAAGATGAAGGCGCTAAGGTCATGGTTAATGCCAGTTCTATGACAGCGAGCACTGGTGCAGGTGCATCGGCTTCAGCCACTAACGAAGACATTTTAACCGCAATACACAAAATAAATATTGCCGTGAATGCGAGATTTGATGAACTTAAAGGGTCCCTTTGCAACCTTGAAGCAGCATTATCTGCTGTTTGTGATGGAGTGTCCGGCACGGAAGAGGCTGTGGGTTCACATGAGAAGCGGCTGGAGTGGCGGCATGAGAGCCTTGCTTCAATGTGTGCGTGCGTCACATCAGGCTAAACTGGATGATGTGGAGTCCTGTTCCTGCAGACAAAACATCTGCATTGTTGGAATAAGAGAAAAGGCAGAGAACGGCAGGCCCTCTGAGTTTGTTTCCAAGCTGCTGCCTGAACTGCTGGGGCAGTAGCATTTTGATCAACCTCTGGATGTGGACCGTGCACATCGCAACGTGGGGCCGGCTAAGGACGGGAAGCCGCTAGCGATCATTGACAGGCTGCACCGGTTCCAGACCAAGGAGTTGGTGTTGAGGCTGGTGAAGGAGAGGGCTCCACTGAGGTACGAGGGCGCCCAGTGTTAATCTTTCCTGACCCGACATCAGCAGTTATGATGAAGCACACAGCTTTGCAGCAGATCAGGGAGAAGTGCAGAGCCAGGCTTCATACATCCAGCCAGGTTGGTGGTGACAGTCAACGTGTTTGACACTCCTGCTGATGCTGAGAGATTCCTGAGTCTGGAGACTCAGGGCTGGAACACTGACTCTGGAACAGGTTAGACTTTATGATTACATCAATACAGCAGAACGATATCTGCATTGTGAACTGGGTGAGGTCAAATTATTTGTTTGAAAAAACAACATAATAAATATGTTTAAACATTTGTTTTTATTAGGTGGAGCCCATCAAAGGTAGTAAGGAGTAGAGCAGTCAGATGCTGACCTGGACCCCTCTGTGGCTCCTTAGTTTACCGTAGTTGTGACATATAGAATGGAGTATGGAGATTTTGTTTGTGCGTTAGTTCCCCCACTGAAGTATTTTGAGTTCAGTTTACAGTTCTTTTTCGTTAAGCATTTACGCCACTGTTTTTTATTTCTTTTATTTTTATGGATTCCTTTTTTCAAATTTTATTAATTTTATTTATTTATTTATTTTTCCTGGTAGGCCAATCTATTTCCTTTAAAGGATATCTCTTATATTTCTGTAAAAACAAAAGCATATAATAAGGATGGACTTGCATTAGATAGCTGGAATGTCCATCCATCCATCCATTGTCTTCCGCTTATCCGGGGTCGGGTCGCGGGGGTAGCAGCCTAGGTAGGGAGGCCCAGACTTCCCTCTCCCCAGCCACTTGGAGCAGCTCCTCTGGGGGGAATCCCAAGGCGTTCCCAGGCCAGCCGAGAAACATAGTCCCTCCAGCGCGTCCTGGGTCTTCCTCTGGGTCTCCTCCCGGTGGGACATGCCCGGAACACCTCACCAGGGAGGCGTCCAGGAGGCATCCTAACCAGATGCCCGAGCCACCTCAACTGGCTCCTCTCGATGTGGAGAAGCAGCGGCTCTACTCCGAGTCCCTCCCGGATGACTGAGCTTCTCACCCTATCTCTAAGGGAGAGTCCAGCCACCCTGCGGAGAAAACTCATTTCAGCCGCTTGTATCCGAGATCTCGTTCTTTCGGTCACAACCCAAAGCTCATGACCATAGATGAGGGTGGGAACGTAGATCGATCGGTAAATTGAGAGCTTTGCCTTTTGACTCAGCTCTCTCTTCACCACGACAGACCGGTACAGCGCCCGCTTCACTGCGGACGCTGCACCTATCCGCCTATCGATCTCACGCTCCAGTTTTCCCTCATTCGTGAACAAGATCCCGAGATACTTAAACTCCTCCACTTGGGGCAGGACCTCCTCCCCGACCCGGAGAGGGCATGCTACCCTTTTCCGGCTCAAGACCATGGCCTCGGATTTGGAGGAACTGATCCTCATCCCGGCCGCATCACACTCGGCTGCAAACCGCTCCAGTGAAAGTTGTAAATCACGAACTGATGAAGCCAGTAGGACCACATCATCTGCAAAAAACAGAGAAGCGATTCTAAGGCCACCAAAACGGATCCTCTCAACACCTTGGCTGCGCCTAGAAATTCTGTCCATAAAAGTTATGAACAGAATCGGTGACAAAGGGCAACCTTGGCGGAGTCCAACTCTCACCGGAAACGAGCCTGACTTACTGCCGGCAATGCGGACCAAGCTCTGACACCGGTCGTACAGGGACCTAACAGCCCATATCAAAGGGCCTGGTACCCCATACTCCCGGAGTACCCCCCACAGAACCCCCCGAGGGACGCGGTCGAATGCCTTTTCCAAGTCCACAAAGCACATGTAAACTGGTTGGGCAAACTCCCACGCACCCTCCAGGACCTGCTGAGGGTGTAGAGCTGGAATGTGAGAGGGCTAAACACCCCATTACAGAGAGGAAAAGTGTTCGCTCGTTTACGAACTCTTAAAGCTCATGGATGTTTTCTTCAGGAAACTCATACAGGGAACCCTCGAGTTACGTCAGGGATCCGGACCTACGGGTGTGACTTAGGTCGATTCTGTCGTATCTCGCGGACCAAAAACACGTGCCTGTCGTAGGTCCGCATTTCTGACGTAGGTCGAGGCTATACCGTTAACGGAGCGCCGCACACACATTTAACGGCATGAGAATGAACAAGCGGACATCCTGTGCCATAAACATGCACAGAACTTTATTTACAAACACTTAGATAACACATTATACCACACATTCATCCATAAACACACAAAACCAGTACAGCATGTACTGTACAGGTAAAGTACTGTACAGTAATGTTTTTTTCAGCACAGACAAAGCATACAAAATACAAATCTCTTCCTGAACAGTTCTCAGCCATAATCTGCAAATGAGTTCAACCATGAAACATGAACACTTCTCTTTGAGCAGCAGCTGTTAACATCAAAATGCAGCAAATGATAAGGAACTCCCATGCACCAATCATGCACCAAATCAGCCAAATCATCAGAAACATGTTGCAACCATCATGTTTTTGAAACCAGTGCAGTCCATGTGGTGTTTGTGTGCAGTCCATGTGCATGAAAAAGTCCATGAACTCTAAAAAAGCTAGAAGCAGCAGAAAAAGGAAACAAGGAAACAAAATGTCCTTACTTTGACTGAAGTGTAGGTAGACACTGATGTTTTTCTCAAGTTCAAACCTGGATCAGATGGAACTGCTTAGCCAGTGCTCAACCATGAATCAACCATGAACACTCAAGGCACTGTAGCCCTCCCCCACCTTGCCGCTTGCCGTAATGACGCACTTTTTTTGCCGTATCTCGATTACATACTTATAATGTATTTCTGACGTAAGTCCGTTTTTTCGGTCGTATGTCGATGGCATTCTTTCAAAGAGGCCTGTCGTAAGTCCGCGTTGCCGTAGGTCGCAGGTGTCGTAACTCGAGGGTTTCCTGTATCAGGAAAACGGCAACAAAAGTGTTATGTCCCTCTTGGGCTTCTTATGTTTTTCAATCCAACTTTAGCACAAAAACAAGAGGTGTTGCTATCCTTATAAAAAAGAATATATCTTTTACTCACAAGCAAACTATTTCTGACAACTGAGGTAGATATTTGATTGTTACAGGAGAAATAAATTCAACTCCAGTTACCTTAATTAATGTCTACGGCTCCAATTTTTTTTCTGAACCTTTTTAACACCATTTCCAGTTTGCCAGATACAAATGCAAATATTATCCTAGCTGGAGTCCTAAATTGTATTCTAGATCCTTTTCTTGATCGACAACACCCACAAACTGGTGCTTCTCAAAGTACTGTAGTATAACTCTTAACAATCTTATACAGTCATTTAACTTAGTGGACATTTGGAGACCACCCTTCAACAAGAGATTTTTCTTATTTTTCAGCAGTGCATAAGACACATTCGAGGATTGATTATTTTATTTTAGACTCTAAACTTTTGTCAGAAGTTGTGGATTGTACACATCATAATATTCTCACATTAGATCATGCTCTAGTGTCTTTACAGCTAAAACTTAATCATAAACAGGGTAAATTCAAGTGGCAATTAAACAATTTGTTGTTAAAAGATAAGGAATTTTGTTCCTATTTATCAAGTAAAATATATTTTTATATAAACACTAATGACAATAAAGAGGTGGATGATTCTACTCTTTGGGAAGCCATGAAGTCTGTTCTCAGGGGTCATGTCATATCTTATGAAGCTGCTGAAAAGAAAAAAATCCAAGTGTAGGTTGAGTGAAATTGATAATCAGCTATCAGATCTTACGGTATTATATAAAGAAAGCACTAATCCTGAGCTACTGAAGAAGATTTCTGCATTGAACTACAAGTATAATTCAATAATGTCCAAGGATATTTCACGTTTGCTATTCGGAGTAAAACAAAAATACTTAGAGCTTGGGGACAAAGCTCACAGATTGCTGACTCGTCAGCTGAGGCACTCTCATTCATCTGGAGCCATCCGTTCTCTTAGATCCAGTGAAGGAGCCCTCCTGACTGATCCAGGAGATTTCAATGATCGTTTCGTCCATTTCTATTCAGAGGTGTATCAGTCTCAGGGAAGTAGTGATAGTGGGGTAATGGAACATTTTTTTAAGAAACATGAATTACCAAAATTATCGAGTGAATCCTCTTCTCGGTTGGATAATGATATTGGTTTAGGTGAGATACAAAAGGTGATTTTCTCTTTTCCTAATAGTAAAGCTGGGGGACCTGATGGCTTTTGCATAAAATTTTCAAAAGTATTTTCAGATAAATTAGCCCCTTATTTATTGCGTATGATTAATCACTCGTGGCATATTTGTCGGCTACCCCCTGCCTTATATGATGCCAATATTTCTATTCTATCCAAACCAGATCGAGATCCCCGTCTGGCCTTCTCTTATCCCATTTCTATAGCCGTTTTCACATTACACAGCCCTCAACGGCCCGCCCGCCCCGCCTTCTAACCCGGGTTCGTCATGTTCGCATTTTCCTTTTCCGCCCGGGGTCCGCCCTCGTTTTGGAACCCGCCCGACGGAGGTTCTGATTGGGCCGAGCTCCCGGGCCCAGTTTGACGTCATGTACTGCTCACATTTGATTCGTTGTTTGCAGCAGGGGCGGGACTCGTTCTAACAACAACCTCAGCGCGAGCTGAATTTCATTAAAATTTACCTAAAGAAACCACTAAAAAAAATTGTTAGCTGAATTAGTGTTTCAGAGTTTAATTTTTGTTAATAACTGATTACACATCAGCTTATGCTAGAACGTAAATAACACGAAGCGCGCACCCATACAAACAAAGCATTTCCGCCTTTCAGCACGAGCTGGATTTCATTAAAATATAACTAATATTCTCTAAGTCTTGCGAGTAACCAGGATTTTAAAATATAACTAATATTCTCTAACTCCTACACGTGGCCAGGATGTTACGAGGGACGATTCCTTTATAGGAAAAGTGGACTCCTGAAAAAAGTAATACGCCTCGGTGGCTTAGTGGTTAGAGCGTCGGCTTTCCGCTCTAAATTTCATCTTGGCTCAAGTTCGAATCTCACTCGTGTAAGAAACATGAGGGAGATAGTATATTGTGTCCTTAAACACATATAGTGTCACCCAGATGTAACTAAAGGATTTTAACAGGGGTCAGTATTAAGCTGACCTCTTTATCCTTAATTAACTTACTTATTCAGATTGAATAGTAATTTCACGGATTCTTTTCTTTTTCAGTTTACCCAATATTTCTGTGATCTTTATGATGGATAAATAAACAGAGCTATAGAGTGACAAAGACGTTAACTTAGTTGGTATGCCAGGCGACACTACCATTTATTTAAAATAAATCACTAAATTAACACCATTACACTTGATTGATATGATTTCACTTTCTTTCAATTTAATACGTCAGCACACTTAAATTCAACACAACAGACTTCAATACTGGATGTTAACATATTTAGTCTGTGGGCTCTTTAGCTTAAAATAGTTTCCAGCTTAGATTGAGAGGGAAAAGAATAGGAGGAGAGATGGTTTAAAGGAAATTATTGTGAGCATGAGACCAAAGTGACACTTCTCATCCGACTTCTGCTAAAATCCAGGTACGTTTGTAAACAGCTCTTTACCTTTTGACGACAGCCCGGTAAGAGAGAAGACCTTGTAACTTTTCAGATGTACGGGTCCGTGTGGGAACCAGCACCTCTGAGCAGGTTATTCGTTTACGTTTCCAACGTCTCCTGGTTTCCGCATCGACCATCAGAAAATGTGTCAGCTTCAGGCCTCTGACTTCAAGATAAACTTATTCCATGAAGGAATAAACAAAGTCTTGAGCTTACGCTCGTTCGAAGTGGATTCATAACGGCATGTTATACAATCCTTAGCTGAATGACTGTCCTTGGCGGGTGACAGGCATTCATTCAGCTCTTTGGGACGTCTTCATGTCTTTGAAGCTCCCAGAAACTCTGGAACCTTCTCGTTCCTTCCAAACTCTGAAGCGTTTCAGCAAAACTTAGGACTTAAGGAAGGACCAGTCGAGGAGTTCACTTGTCTTATCACGACCCAAGGTTACAGCCAGCAGCAGAGGGAAATGTTTAGGAAAAGACAGCAAGCTGGAGCCCTTTTCATGAAAAACAACAGATTAACTGTCTTCTGACTTTCTAAACAAAACCGTCCGGTCTCTGTGACCCGAGATTTCACCTTTAACACAGCAGTGAACACCGTTTAACTCTTACAGAATAACACAGCTTAAAAGCACACATCATGAAAATGACAAAGTTATTCTTTTGGTCACATTAGAATAAAATCAAAGATAGAAATAGTCTCTTTTGGTGACTATGTTCTAAGATTACAACTAATGGAATGATTTTGTAGTAAATGTCTTGCTTTACTGAGAGGTCAGTAAAGGTCATCACTGGACAGTTCAAAAACCTTAGTTTGACCCTGGGTAGGTCCACTACACTCGGGACAACTTATTTTACGTTCGTCTTTTATTGGATTAAAAAAAAAAGGAGTTTGTGTTATGCCTGTGGTTAACACACAAACTCCTTTTTATTTTCTCCAATAAAAGACAAATGCAAAATAACTTCAACCGAGTGAGATTCGAACTAGAGGGACAAGTCAATTTTGAGCAGATTTATTCAACCGTCATCATTTTCCCCGTGCGTCTATCGGCCCATTCATGACGCGGCCCATCGGGATTTCTCCCGAACTTCTCAATGGCCACTCCACCCTTGTCTGTGACCCAATACATCCAGTCTTCTACATGTCCTTGACCCTGTACCCCGTCTTCTACAGGTCCTTGACCTGATACCTCCAGTCTTCTACATGTCTTTCATCCAATACACTGTCTTCTACATGTCCTTGACATGATACCACCAATCTTCTACATGTCCTTGAACAGATACCCCTACAGGTCCTTGACCCAATATACCAAGTCTTCTACAGGTCTGTGACCCAATACCTCCAGTCTTCTACACGTCCTTGAACAGATACCCCATCTTTTATACATCATTGACCCAATTCCAACAGTCTTCTACAGGTCCTTGACTCAATACCTCCAGTCTTCTACATGTCTTTCATCCAATACCCTGCCTTCTACGTGTCGTTGATCTGATACCCCCAGTCTTCTACATGTCCTTGAACAGATAACCCCAGTCTTTTACAGGTCCTTGACCCAATACCTCCTCCTTGACCGTGTACCCTGTCTTCTACAGGTCCATGACCCGATACCCCCAGTCTTCTACATGTCCTTGACCTGAAACCCCATCTTCTACAGGTATTTTACCCAATACAGTACCCTGTCTTCTACAGGTCCTTGACCTAATACCCTCAGTCTTCTACATGCCCTTGACTCAATACCCCATCATCTACAGGTCCTGGACCAAATACCTGTCCTCTGAAAACATGTAGAGCCGACTTCGCCATGATCCTCTGGTCTGTCTTCCTTTCCTTTTCCTCCGGAAGACAAAATCCAGCATCTCGGTCCAGCCCAGCATTTTAGACTAACACTCTTCACGTATCAACATACAGTGCCCCATCTGGACTGTCCGGCCCATCAGAAACTTCAGAACCAATGACATTAAACCATAAAGTTTCTAAGGATCCTGGGAGGAAACTCAACCAAACAGAAGTGATCTGCTGGTCCAGATCTGAAGGAAATGGACCTCTCAGGTGTTACCTTACCTCACTCTGTGTGTGTGTTGTTCCGAATCAGGGAACAGTGAGTCTAGTGCTTCAGATATCAGTTTATCTGACAAAGCGTTAATGAACGGAAAGGTGGAGGCAGGTAAACTGTGAAAGATTAATGTAGTGAATGGAATAATTTCTACCTGATTGAATAGAATCATTTGGGGACTGTTCCTTTTTGTTTGATTGACCATGCAGGACAACAGTCCTGCTCCATGAGGGACAGACCGGTACTGCAGGTCTCTGAAGCTGGGCTCAGGTAGACGCCACACTAAGACATGACTGTAGATGATCCAAGGACCACGAAGTGAACAAAACCTGAAGGAGCTGCAGGGATCGACCGATGGGGACTTCAAGTGTTTTTTTCCATCTGTTGGGTTTTAGCAAACGTGCAAAAAATCAACGAGGGACAGATTTAAAGACAGACATGTCTCTCATCTCATCGTGGGAAAATACATTAAATTTCCTTCGTGTTGCTCTGAGACAAACAGAGTCTGAAGTTCCAGCAGGGGATTAAAGTCGTTTTGTTAACAGCTCCATCCTTTGGCTGTTTTTAACCCAGAATGACTCAAACTGAAAATAAATCATCGGCTGGCTTAAACAGAACCGATCAACAGAACGTTTCAAAGTCAACTTTATTGTCAGAACTGCAATATGTACAGGACATACACAGGATTGAAATTGCGTTTCTCTCAGTCCCTCGGTGCAACAGTAACCATCTAAACACTAAACACTAAAACATTTAATAAACATAAGCATAAAATAGTAAAAGTGTAACACTGTCCTGAGTTTTTTCATAATAGTATAAAAGTATGAAAATTTACACCAACACTGAAACACCAAACACCCCTAAAACACCAAACACCCAATGAACATAAGCATAAAATGAAATAATAAAAGTGTAATACTGTCCTGAGTTTTTTCATAGTAGTATAAAAAGTATATCTATAAAATAAACTGAAGGTTCTAGCATTGACATTTGCAAAGAGTGGCACAGCAGCATATGAGTTAATGTACACAGTATATGTATGAGGTAGTTGATGTTGGTATAGAGGCAAAGTGGCATATGCAGTAAGGCACATAAGGCACATTTGGCATCCTTAGATAAGGGGTAAGAGTCCATTCTGCTGAAAACCAAACTAGCTAAATGATTATGTGTCAGGAAAATATTTAATTTGTGGTGGAAATGAAGATATGGTGTAAAATTAAAAAAGAAGGACTGGGCAACGACTGCCCCTTTACGTGGACTGGGCAACGACTGCCTCTTTATGTGGACTGGGCAACGACTGCCTCTTTACGTGGACTGGGCAACGACTGCCTCTTTACTTGGAATGGGCGACAGCGGCATTCCCGGGAACGAGCCTCGTTTGGGCAACCGAGAGCGAGCGTGCATGAACTCTGTAAATAAAAGTTAGAAAACACAAATCCTGTTAAAATAACAAGCCAAAATGGTGTCATTAAAGGTGATTGATTGAAAAAGAGGTTGAATTTAATAAAAATAAATGAAAAAAATAAAATTAAAATAAAAATTCAGGATTTAAAGGAGCTGTATGTAAGTTTTCTAAAAATATATTTTTAACATATTTCTTCACTTTGTCACCATCTCCTGACAGACTGATGTTAGACAAAGTAATCTTTGAAAAAAACTATATTCCCCTTGCTTCTCCAGGTGTTACTAAAAGCATTTCTAAAAAGCCACAGTGACCCACCGTTAACCAGCCAATAAAAACAGAGCTTGAATTTGAATTTCAGCAGAGCAAGGGGTAAGTTTCTGTTCAAAATTTTCCTAAGTTCCAGCGTGTTCCAGAAATTACATACTGAACCTTTAATCTAAAAAATTCTAGAGAAAATAGTTGCAGGTCAGGTATGTGATCATCTGCAAAGAAATAGTCTGTTAGAAGATTTTCAGTCAGAGTTTAGAGCTCACATCACTGAATCTGCACTGGTGAAAGTTATTAATGATATTCTCATGGCCTCTGACAATGGACGTGTCTCCACTGGTCCTGTTAGACTCAGTGCTGCATCTGATACAGTTGATCATAATATTTTATTACAGAGACTTGAATATGATATTAGAATTACAGGAACAGCTCTAAATTGGTTTAAATCATATTTATCTGATAGATTCTAATTTGTAAATGTAAATAATTTATCTTCATCATACACCAAATTTAGTCATGGAGTTCCTCAGGATTCAGTGCTTGGACCAATACTCTTTACCTTATACTGTATATGCTTCCATTAGGTAAAGTTATTAAAAGGCATGGAATACATTTAACTGTTCTGGTGAAGATTCTCAGTCATCCAGGACATGATCAAATCAAAAAAAGGCGTTCAGTACTGAAACAAATGGACTTTATTTTATTACAAATAAAGTCCAGTTGTTTCTGTATTGAACGCCTTTTTTTGACATTTCATTGTTATGGTGATGACACACAATTATATTTGTCCATTAAACCCAATGAATCCAATCAGTTACTTAGACTACAAGCATGTCTTGAAGACATAAAAACCTGGATGACCCTAAATTTTCTCCTTTTGAAAACAGACAAGACTGAGTCTAAAAAGCTAAATCTGGTCCTCTGGACATTCAAAAAATAAAACAAAACAAAGCAAAAAACAATAATAATAAAACTGTAGAAAAGTTTCGTCTTTCCTCTGAAAGACTTCCTCAGTCTGAGTTGCTGTATTCAGCTCAGTCTTATAAATAGCACCTCTCACAGTGGATCAACCAGTTGACTGATGACAGCCTGAAACCAGCTGCTCACATGATCAAGGAGGGCCATCAGCCTAACAATGGATCATTAGCACCCTGATGGTTGTTTGCTATTCACAGAGGGCTGAGTGATACTAGCAATAACAGCATTGTAAGAGGGAGACAGTTGAACCCGGAGGCCTCCACCTCTGTTTAATGATGGACGGTTTCTTTTCACAAAGATGGCCTCCTTTACTCCTCTCTCAAACCATCGTTCCTCTCTATCAAGGATGTGAACATCTTCATCCCTGAAAGAGTGACCTCTGACCTGGAGATGAGTGTAGACCACAGAGTCCTGACCTGATGATGTTGATCTTCTGTGCTGGGCCATCCTTTTGGCCAGTGGCTGTTTAGTTTCCCCGATATAAGACTGATCACCCTCCTGACACTGAACAGCATACACAATATTACTCTGTTTGTGCCGGGGGACTGGATCTTTGGGATGAACCAGTCTTTAATGTATTTTGGGGTTTAAAAGCCACTGGGACGTTGTGTTTAGAAAATAAACGTCTCAATGTCTCTGAAACTCCTGCAACATCTGGAATGACCACTGGTCTGGGTCTGGGTTCCTTCTTTTCACCTGATGGCTGCTACAGATCTACAGAGTTGATGTGATCAGTGAAATGTTGGACTTCCTGAGATTTAATTTTAACCCAGGTGTCGTCAACATACCTGAACCAATGACTTGGTGGTCTCCCTGAAAAGGACGTCAAGGCTCTCTTTTCTACCTCCTCCATGTACAGGTTGGCAACAATAGGAGAAACTGGAGACCCCATAGCACACCCATGTTTCTGCCTATAATATTGCTCCCCATATGTGAAGTAGGTTGACTGCAGGCACAGTTTCAAGAGTTGACACAGTTGTTCTGTGGAAAGTCCTGCTGTTCAGAGTGGTGTCTGATTTTAACCTTAAACAGACCACCTCTACTGCCTCATCAACAGGAATGCACGTAAAGAGTGATGTGACATCAAAAGAGACCATTGTTTCATCAGTCTCCATGATGACATCCCTCACCTTATCCACAAAGTCCATGGTGTTCTGTATGTGGTGTTCTGAGCTGCCAACTAAAGGGATGAGTACAGATGCCAGATATTTGGAAACATTGTAAGTGACAGAGTTAATCATGCTAACAATTGGTCTTAAAGGTACACCTTGTTTGTGGATTTTGGGTAAACCATACAGACTTGGCGTGGCCTCCCCTGGGTACAGTCTGTGGTACAGAATATTGTCAATAGCCTTGTCCTGCTTCAAAATTTTCAGGCAATCTATCAACTTCTTCTTGTAACCACTTCCTGGATCTCTTTTCAGCGGTTCATAAGTGGTTAAGTCACTAAGGAGTGACATAACTTTCTCATGATAGTCTTTCTGGTTCAAAGTTCACTGTACATAACTTTCTCATGATAGTCTTTGTGGTTCAAAATCACTGTCCTTAATCACGTGAGCAGCTGGTTTTGGCTGTCATCAACAAACTGGTTGATCCACTGTGGGAGGGTGCTATTTACAAGACTGAGCTGAATACAGCTCCTCAGACTGAAGAAGTCTTTCGGACGAAAGACGAAACGTTTCTACTCTTTTGGTTTTTTTTTGTTTTTTTTGGATGTCCAGAGGACCAGACTTAACTTTAGATTTTTCTACCTGGATTATTGAGCATGCATCAGAGTATTAAGTAAAAGTGAACGATTAGAATTTCCAGAACAACATTATTTGGTGCAATATCCAATGACAAAACTTGGAAAGCTTGAACTGAACAATGAAAGATTGCTTTTTAAAAAGTCTGATTCTCCATCCATCCATCTTCTTCCA
>JBBPBX010035933.1:15023-30023 GCA_038048925.1 Garcialebias charrua | reverse complement strand
AAGAACGTGACATCATATTACAGCTTTTTTTTATTTAATCTATATGGTATATTATTTTTAGCTGATGTGAAACACACAAAAAATATGACGTTTCGTTTGTTTGCACGGAGATGAATGGATACTTACTGTAATTGCTTTTTAATTCGGCAGATTTGTTAGCTGTTGTTTGTTTGTTTTGCGCTGGGGGATGAGGAAGTGGGCTGGCCGAGTTCGAGTCTGAGCACGGTGACGCTACCTGGCTCACGTGATGACGCTACCTGGGCGGGGCGGTGGCGCAAGGGGCGTGCGGATAGGCTCGTGACGGTGATTGGCTCGGTCCATTGTGAGCTGGGACGGGGGTGATTGGCTCGTTCCATTGTGAGGTGTCTCGCCATTGGCTGCAGCGTCCATTGTGAGAATGGAGAGGTGCGAAGCTTATTGGAGGAGAGAAATGGACGAACGTGCGCCAGGTAGCGCCACAGTGATATGCTTTCATTACTGAGTCCACATTCCTTTTAAAGGAACCCCTCCCATGGTGACTGTAAAGCAAAACCTTTTGCGTGGGAACGCAAAGGGTTTTGCGTTCCCACGCAAAAGGTTTTGCGTTACCTCGCAATAGTTTTGCGTGCGCACGCAAACGTTTGCGTGCTCACGCAAAGAAAAAAAATATTTTCCACATCCCCTGGGGGGCTCCGTACACTTTAATCTCAAAACAAAAAAATTAATAAATCCCATTTTCTTTCTTCGTCTGAACACTCCCTCTCTGTCATCATCCCAAATGAGAGTTTATTTGTAAAGCTAAAATTAAATTTGTTAATCCGTTACTGGTTTCTGACTCACCTTCATTCCTCCGCGCCAACATAGCTGATTTTTTTTTTAATCATGCGAACAAAGAGGAGAGAGGCCGAAAGTAAAAAGCACTTCAAGTCGAGGTCCCTACATGTTATTGTATGAGATGGTTCCTGTCAGAAATGACAGTTTGAAACACTTGACCCACAAAAATGAATTCTTGGCCGGGGCCAAACGACAGCCCAAAACTAATTCGTTCTTTTGAGACGATGAGGCAGGAGGAGGGAGGAGGAGTGACACGAGGAGCGACTGAGCGAGGAGACGAAGAGGCATGTAAAAGTTTGATGAATAAATAAAAAGAAAATCAATGCATCTGTCCTGAAGTTCAGAGGTAGATTTTAAAAACTTAGCCGCCGCAAAGTAACTAAATAGCGAGACTTGAACCAGCTAAAGATGCTGAACAAGCTGTAGATCTTCATGTAAATTAATGTGGGAACAAGTCTTTACAGAAATGTAACCTTTAAAGTTTGACTAGAGGGACGTACAAACTTTACTTGTCGTTCAAGTGAGCGGAAAACTTTTCTAATCCTTGAAAAACAATCTTTCAGTTTTAGCTACTGTTTTGGTATTCAGCCAATTTTTGCAGGTTTTAGCATTTGGCTTTTTCTTTTGCTGACAATTAGCCCTTGTTTAGCTAGTTTTAGCTCTTGTCTTGCTAGATTTGGCTTTTAGATTTAGCTACTGTTTTGCCACATAGCTAATTTTTGCAGGTTTTAGCTTTTGGCTTTTGTTTGCCCATACGGAAAAGATATATATAAATTTTATAAAGTTTTTATATGTTCTGTTTGAAACTTATATTTTTTGTATAATGCATTGAAACCAGGTATAAGATCCTTAGTAAATTTGTATAAAATGAAACATATATAATTTGTATACTTATAAGAACAATATATGACAGTAATTTCACATACAATATCCTTAGTAGGAAAATGTACTATTAAACTTATATGAGTAGGGCAATCACCCATGAAACAAAAATACTTAAGTACTATAGAAAATGTACAGGTACTGATGTCACAAATGTGAGACATACATAGACTGCAACCCAATCCAAAATTAAAATCACTGGGTAAACACACGTTAACAAAAACACAATTTTAACACATACTGACAACTAAATTTTGGGCCAACTTTAGTAATTTTGTAAAATATAATAATTTAATGGAAGTATTTAATCTTGCATACATAAAATGACAACGTATTCCATTATTTTGTAGCAATACTTTTAATTCCGCACACAATCAAATGGAACTTAAATAGTAAATGGAGCTTATTTATATAGCACTTTCCAGCCCCATATGAGGGACCCCAAAGCGCTTTACAATACCAACCATCCACCCATTCATACACACATTCATACACCAGTAGCGGTAGACTGCCATGCAAGATGCCTTCCAGTCCTACCGGGAGCAACTTGGGGTTAAGTGTCTTGCCCAGGGACACAACGACACATGGTGTGGGGAACCGGGATTCGAACCTCCAACCTTCCAATCGGGGGACGACTGCAATTACCACTACGACACGGCCTCCCCATCAACATATTACATAAATTGCACATTATATTTTAGAATAAATGACAATACTTAGTACCGGTAGTCTTTTCACATAACCCCAGTTCATAATACAGATTTTTTTAACCCCTAAATGATTGTTTTGAAAAGGTTCATATACATTATATGTGTATGAATACATATACTGTATGTTGATAACAGGCATTGCAAAATTCTTCACATAACAATAAATGTAGTTTTTTCAGACGTGTAACCTCATTTGTTACCTAAATAAAATAATTCCTCATCAATCCATAAACCTAAAATTAATTCCATGCTCACATGCAGATTACATTTAATCATTTACAGTAATGTGTGTTCAGTAGCCGACATACAGTCGAGCTGGACAGTGGACATTGTATACTGTATACACAGTACATACATGGTGTAACTATCTGAGTTGCATATATAGCTTTGTGAAAGCCAGTGGGAAAGTGGATGGTTGACATAAAAGCTCAGTTCAGTTCTGATTAGAGAACATCTGGCCAACTTCTGCACTGTGGAATTACCATATTTTCCAATAGACACTGATCACTTGTCTGTATAAAGTGTGACAGTGAAAAAATGTTTCCATCTTTCAGAAGCACAACAGAATTGTGATGGCTTTAAGAATGAGAGCATGGCGAAAACGCTAAAGAGACATCTACTTCTACGTTATTCTGACAGTGAAGATGAGCTACGAGGCATTGAAAATACAGGTGGTCCTCGACGCCCACGACTTACGACAATTCGGAGTTCCGAACACATCATAATTAATAAAAATATGAAATTAAATTGAAAGTGGTCACTGCAGCTTCCTTTCCCCTATAGAAAACGTGTGTTGTAGGGAGACGCCAAAGGTATAACTATGGATTATTTAGCACTTCCTCAAGCCCTAATAAATATACAATATATTAATAAACACAACAATAAACATGGTCTTGAGTACACAGTGCACTTTTATTGTCTTAAACGCATTTCTCAACCTGGACCTGGGCTGTGAATTACTATGGGTATACATTACCAGTAAAAGCACACACAAACTTAGCTCAAATTAAAAAAATAATAGTAAAAAAATCTAAACTTTATTCATGTTTCACACCACCTTGAGTTCAAATTAATTTTTACATAGTAAATGTGTTAAAATGTAATGATGATAGTCAACGTGATCAATGAAGCTCCTTGTTCTGTATTGATAATTACATTTCCAAATCATACATGTTCACATCAATTATTACAAACTCATGTATAAATTCAATTTTACTTTTAATTGTTTTAGGTGTGCCAAATTTTATTTTGTTATGTTTGGACATTATTTATATAAAAAAAAACAGATAGAGTTTCCGGCAGTTTCCCACAGTTTCCGCCAGTTTCCGGCAGCAGTCAGTTTTCGGCAGTGCCGCCATGTTTTGGTTAGCTTCGGTTGCTCTCCAGCTTCGACAGTCGGACCGTCCGTGTCCGCTAAGAGGTTCCTGCGCACGGATACATGAGATGTAGATGAACGGCGGTTGTGCTGAGGGACGGATGGGCGAATGAAAACGACGCTGTTGACCGCGTGAAGCAGCAGACAGCGTCAGCGAGCCGGACCTGAGTAGCAACGAGCTAACATGCTAATAACAGGCCTTGCTGTAGCATGAACGGGTAGATGCTAAGGCCCCACCGGGGGCACGGAGCCGACAGGCGGCGGCCGGGAGCTCGCATCAATGTCCGACTGGCAGCTCAGATGTTGGATGGACACCGACCTATCATGCTAAAACGCAGAGAACAAGAAACAGCTGCGGATGCCTTTTGGAGGTGCTAATGCTAACAAACGCAGCTAATAGCGGAGCTAAAATGCTAACGAGGTGCGGCCTTTTGGATGGACACAGCGAAGAAACGGCGCAGTAAGTTATTCACTCTTTTTCCCTTCATTATGTATGGAGTTAACATGCTAACAGTCCTTCTTGTAAACAGTTTGGACCGCGTGGAGCAGCACGAAAATGCAGAACTCGGACCTGCAAGAGCTAACATGCAAACAGACGGAGACAGGCTTGACCAGCTCAAAGTAAGATTTTATTTTTTGATTTACTGTAATTGTCTCTAAATTGTCTCTAAATGTACTGTATGTGTTTTTTTGATATTTATGTAGGGTACTGTGTTAGGATAGGCGAAGTGAACTACATTACAGTACAGTAATGGGGCTTAGAACACGCATTGACACACAGAGCACTTAAAGGTCCACCGACATGATTTTTTTACTATTCATAAAATTGCTCAAAATATATATATTTTATCATTTAAATATGTTCCTTTATGCAAACAAAATGATAAATCACTTTAATTTTGCTTTAAAGGTGATTTTGAACTTCAAGCCATGTTTAATCATGGGAAATCTGATTACACCCGAACGCACCATCTGTGATGTCACACCGGGCAGAGCTCTGTGCTTGTCACAGTGCGTAGGTATGAGCAGCTCGACATGAAGGTAAGTCTGATACAGCATCAGACCTAAATTAGATCCTGTTGTTTCTTGTTCCATCACCCAAACTATTTTCTGCTTCCCAAAATGAAGACAAATAGATCAAATCTTCACATAGATTGCTAAATTCGTCAGGTTTTAAATGGTCCGCTATTAAAGAGACCAGAGCCCTCTGCCCAGTGTTACATCACAGATGGTGCGTTCGTGTATAGTTGGATTTCCCATGATTAAACACAGCTTGAAGTTCAAAATCACTTTTAAAGCAAAATTAAAGTGATTTAGCATTTTGTTTGCAAAAATGAACATATTTAAATGATAAAAGATATATATTTTGAGCAATTTTATGAAAATTAAAAAATCATGTCAGTGGGGCTTTAATGGTTTATTGGCCATACTGTATTAAGAAAGCAAGGACACATTGCCTGTGGATTGCCATACACTACTACCCCACAGTGTAACACCACGGAGCCTAAATGTGGCGGGCAGTACAGGTAGTCCCCGATTTACGAGCGAGATCCGTTACAACGAGGCGCTCGTAAACCGGAAATCTCGTAATTTGGAACGGCCGCCACGCTTCTCGTAAGTCCGGAAATTCGCTCGTAAATTGGAACGGTTTTGCTAGCGCGACTACAAACACTCGTTTTTCATCGAAAAACTGCTTATGAGTGCATAAAAATGATCGGAAACGTGTGTCCACATGTTTAGCTAACGAACTGTGGTGAAAAAACACAGGAAAACTCAGTATTTTTTGCGTTTTTTCCAATAATTCGCCAGCTCGTAAGTCTGGAACCTCGTAGATCAGAGCGCTCGTAAATCGGGGACTACCTGTACATGTACTGTGACCTAGAGAAGGGGATCTGTCGTTATTTACGTCAGCAATGATGTGCAGATTACTGTAAACATTGATGGTGTCCCACTTTTCAAAAGTAGTGGTGTCCAATTCTGGCCAATACTAGTGAAGTGTGGTAATTGGCCAAATAAGATGAGTGACACAAAAACCAAACGGGCATTGAGGGATAAAATTAACCCTGGGGGTGACTGGATGACATCCCATTAATAAAGATAAAAAGTACTTCTTGTAAGTTTTGATACATTTAAAATGAAATGTATATCTTAATCCAAATAATGTTGAAATGTGTTTTTTTCTCTCTTCACTTAAGCCAAACGTTGTGAGTGTGAGAATTACAACCTGACTAGTCAGGCAGAGCAGGATGAGGAGGACCTGGACATGGTGACTAAATCCAAAAGGAGTCGCACTTAAAAAGTAGCTCCGGAGTTTTTTTTAAGCGGTATGTTTGTCATTCTCAAGTGATTTATACATATGTAATCTGCTGACAAAAATTGGGCCTAAAACTTTTTTCACATCAATGTTTGTGAACATTTTTTGCAGGATTAACATCTTCTGATGAAGAAGAGCGTGTCAGAGGTAATGTAGATTTTTTAATTCCGCTTTCAAAAGTAATGACCTTTTTAGTAAGCCCTTTTATTAAAAATGGGCATGCTTATTTTTCTTTAAATCACCTGTGTAGGTGTCCAGCTGCCAAACTATGCAACGCCTCCACAGAACTACTGAACAAAGCTAGTGAGTACTTACGAGGTCACCTTTTGAGTTTGTTTTTTATTTTTATTTTTTATTGCTCCACCCATCCAGTCCTTTAGAGCTGACCAAGAGGGTATCTGTCCGCCCTCTAAAATACCAACACAATTCTGACTGCTCGGATACAGATGAGACTCAGATTCTGACTCAAGCCAAGGTGACATCAATTTTCTTTTATCTATTTAGAGTTCTGTATCATACAAATATACTGACAGTTCTCTCTTTATCATTGCGTACACAGAAGCCAAAAGCTCTCACTGGGAAGGACCCTGCAGAGGAATTCCTCGCCATGTACAGTGATATTCCGCCTTCAGACCTTCAACATGAGGAAAGTCAGACAGTGATTGAATTAAAGCGGTAGATCCAGGAACTGAAAGACGAGAATGCTAAACTGAGGGCGTTGGTTTTTCAAGGTATCACTTCACTCATTTAACAATTACACAGTCAATAAAATTCAAATAATTTAATATTTTTACAAAACTGAACTTTGTAATAAAGAACAATATTTTGTTATCTAATTGGTACAGATCTGCCTGAACTCCTAAAGTCTATGAAGACTGTAATTAATCTAGCTGAACATCCTAAGAGGTACAGTTCAGAACTGAACACACCACAACTGCCACCTCAAAAAGTTCTTTGCAGTCCAGGCCTGGTCCATCATCTGCAGATTCACTGCCGTCCCTTTCCAGGCCTACACCCTCAAGCTCCCCATGCGAGTCGGTCATTCCATCAACAAGGGATATCCTGTCATCTAAGGTGATTGGTTAATAAAGAATGAATAAAAACATTCATCACTAAACAGTATCCTAAATGCACCTTTTGCATGTCTCCATTAAACAGGTGGAGATCCATCCTGGGACTGGAGTGACGGTCGAGAAACTGGCTTGGGCCTATGCTACCAATGCAAACTCGGCTACAGTTTTTGTGAGGCATCTGCTCACAGCAGTCTTTCCTGCGGAGACTCTGCTGGTCAGCAATCTTCGAGGGGGGAAACAAGGCCGAGGAGATGCTCGTCTACCTCTGGACAAAAAAACTGGATGCTATCTACAGTAAGTTTTCAGACTTTTACAGGTAGTCCCCGACTTACGAGCGCTCTAACTTACGAGGATCCGGACTTACGAGCTGGCCAATTTTGGGAAAAAACGCAAAAAATACTGAGTTTTTCTGTGTTTTTTCACCACAGTTCGTTAGCTAAACATGTGGACACACGTTTCCGATCATTTTTATGCACTCATAAGCAGTTTTTCGATGAAAAACGAGTGTTTGTAGTCGCGCTAGCGAAACCGTTCCAACTTACGAGCGAAAATTCCGGACTTACGAGACACGTGGCGGCCGTTCCAAGTTACGAATTTTCGCTTTACGAGCGCCTCGTTGTAACGGAACTCGCTCGTAAGTCGGGGACTACCTGTATTGTGTCAGAGTGTGACTACAGTACACATTAACAGTTTGATGTACTGTGTCTGGTTCATTAAGGCCCAGGTATAGCGCTGCTTTTGGCCGAACGCCACTCCCTTCGCGCGCGTTCACTGGCACAGCTCTGCGTTTTTTCTCGCGTTCATTCTCGTGTTTTCGCTCAAAATTCTTGACGTAATTTGAGAAGCCACAGCGCAGAAACGTTCAACCACTGATCCACTGTGAGAGGGTGCTATTTATAAGACTGAGCTGAATACAGCAACTCAGACTGAGGAAGTCTTTCGGACGAAAGACGAAACGTTTCTTTTTTTTTTTTGCTTTTTTTTTTTTTTTTTTGAATGTCCAGAGGACCAGACTTAGCTTTTTTAGATTTTTCTACCTGGATTATTGAGCACGCATCAGGGTATTTCTTAGTAGACATATAGAGTGATATAAAATGTTTTAACCCCCACACCTTGATGTAAATAACCTTCTAATGTTGATTTTTCTTGGTTTCTTTCAAATTAACAATTGTACTGATATTCTTTTTCCATGTCCCTTTTGTGTTCATACGTAGGTGCAACTCTTGAGCGGTGGCCTGGGACACAGCCCTCCAGCAGTGGAAGCACGATCAATGGAAAGATCACAGAGCTTCGCGCTAAAAGTAAAAATGTCTAATTGAGATTAAATACATTATTCTGTGAATTTGTTAGTGTGAAGTGTTGACAGTTTTTAGCTATTTAAAAGGCTTAATTTTTTCATCCCGTTTACCATGTTAGTTACCATGTTACCATTATAAGTTCAAATAAAATTTTGTCAATTTCTAAAGTGACTTGTGTTTATTATGTAAATTTGATGGTAACTGCATGAAACCATAAGAATAGGTAATTTTTTAATGTTATGCAATTCTCATAAGCTGACATGTCATTTATGCATATAAATATATACCGGTATGTAATGGTTCATACTCATATAAGTTTTTTATTAATACTTTTTGTTGGTAGCCATTAACAAAAAAAATTTAAGACATCGATTTCCTTAAAAAAAGTACTTTCAATACAAAAAACTTATATGTAACCGTATTTTTTCATATATGTAAAGTATAAGTGTTTTACAAAATTATTGTATAAAATTAAAAAGAGAAACATATGAAACATATATGTGAAATATAAGTTGACATATTAGTTCCATGTATTCAACATACATAGTTTTTATATTCAACATACATAGTTTTTATATTCAACATATATAGTTTTTATATTCAACATATATAGTTTTTATATTCAACATACATAGTTTTTATATTCAACATACATAGTTTTTATATTCAACATATATAGTTTTTATATTCAACATACATAGTTTTTATATTCAACATACATAGTTTTTATATTCAACATACATAGTTTTTATATTCAACATACATCGTTTTTATATTCAACATACATAGTTTTTATATTCAACATACATGGTTTTTATATGATTCTTGTAAAATTCATTGTATGAAATCTATGCAAAAGGTGCCACTTTCAGGAGTAAATCATATATGCCTTATATGTATCATATAAGCCTTATATGTTGTACAATATACAAAACATACACTTAGGATGATATAAGGTTACTTGTTTTTTATATGGTTTTTATATATCTTTTCCATATGGGTGGCTAATGATAGCCTTTGTTTAGCTAGTTTTAGATTTTGTTTAGCCATGCTGTTTTTCTACATTTAGCCACTTTTTGCAGGTTTGTGTTTTTCTAATAATAGCCTTTGTTTATCTAGTTTTAGATACTGTTTGGCTAGTTTTAGCTACTGTTTTGTATTTTTTGCAGGTTTTAGCTTTTGTTTTTGTTTTGCCTTTTTGGTAGCCTTTGTTTTTCTAGTTTTAGATATTGTTTGACTATAGTTTTATCTACTGTTTTGTACTTTTTGCCGGTTCCAGCTTTTGTTTTGCTAATGGTAGCCTTTGTTTAGCTAGTTTTAGATGTTATTTGGCTAGTTTTGGCTACTGTTTTGTACTTTTTGCAGGTTTTAGTTTTTGGCTTTTTGTTTTGGTAATGGTAGCTTTTGTTTAGCTAGTTTTATATTTTGTTTGGCTAGTTTTTAGCTACTGTTTTGTACTTTTCGCAGGTTTTAGCTTTTGGCTTTTCATTTAGCTAGAATTGGCTTTTTGTTTTGTTAGATTTAGTTTTTAGCTATTGTTTTGCTATTGTTTAGCTAATTTTGTTTTTTTGTTTTGCTCATTTAACACTAATTGAGCTGGTTTTAGCCATCATTCGTTTGTCCACAGAAAATGCTTCGTTCAGTCGAATGTGTGATGGTTTTATGTCGAATCAAAAATCTTGATGGACATCCATGAATAAAACGTCTTCATAGATCCATGAAAGGAAACGAGAAGTAAAAAGGAAGGGGGGTTACAGTAACAGCAAAAACATAAAAAGATTAAAATCCATTCAGAGAAAATGAAGTCAGTGTTTTCATCTCCGAGTGCTCCAAGGTGGAAAATGTGCTCGTGTTTACGATAAGTGATTTGCTAACGATGATTGTGATTGTTTGCTTCTGTACTCCAGCCTCCCAACATATGCTGCTGTTATTGCAAGCTGCCATCCGGGCTAATTTGTCTTAATTACACTGAGTGTGTTTGCTGCTACTGTCGGCGTCCGCCGAGACAGACAGACACGTTAGATAGAGTGGAGGGCGGGGAGCGCAACATCTGTCTACACGTTCACACCACCAACACACGCTTACAAACACACGCGCGTATGAACGCCAACACGGATACAAACACAGTTCTGATTATAGAGCCTTGGTCTGACCACCTCACCACTATCCCTCAGCCCTTACCTCCCATGTCCCGCTAATGGCGGCCACCGCAGAGGTGACTGTGTGCGAATAAGGCCGTAGCGCCGACGGCCATCCATCACAAGGCCCCGGAGCAACATTACACCTCTGTAATGGCCCACTCTGGCCTTCCTTATGATATTAATCCACCGCCTCACAGCACTGATTTCATTTGTAAAGTGGTAAGGGGATAAAAACCTGTTTTTTTTTCTCCACAGGGTGCTAACGGACCTCAACACAGAAACACATAAACATGCATGCTGTAGGTAGCCTGATTATCACCTTGGTGTCCAGGTACACACACGCACTGATATATGAAAAATAGGAAAGCAGATGTACACACTTCGGCTGACTTTCTTCCCTGTCCGTTTTCCAGCAGAACCTCAGCGTCAGGGAGTTTAATTATACAGAGTGGCCAGAGTCCAGCATACTGCGTATGTCAAACCAGCTCGGCAAGGTAATAAAAGAAAATGACTGGTATGCGAGTCCACTTTGTGGGCCAAATAAGTGTGTATCAAGAAAACAGCCGTTAAAATGCTTGTTGAGATGTGAGGATGCATCAATCTCCTGAAGCGTTTTTACTTTGAGTACCGTAACTAAAAAGATGTTTGTTGGTAAATTCAGCCTCAAGCCAACGGTCACTTGACTGCAGTTTGGTTTTAGTTCTACCACAGTCTAACCTGTAGCAGCCCAGCAAACTGATGCACAAATCACAATCCAGTTTCAGATCTTTAATGACTATTAGTGTTGACTCTTGGCTACTACCACACCAAATTTTAGCTCAAAATCTGTAAAACTGACAGTTGTAAGCATTTTTGTGTTCGCTAAAGTCAAATACCTGACGACTCCAAAAGTTAATACTGTATGTAGGTTTAGTTTGACCTCGGCAGACAGAAGAGTTCAACCTTCGCGTAGCCAGGGGTGTGGCTAAAGATGGGCCATGCAGTGCATAGGCTCCACCCACTTTTGGTAAGGCTCGCCCTTTTTTTGGAACTTTAATAATAAATAAACACGACTGTAGGCTACCAGGTACAAAATATTTTGAATAATATGTTTGACCTAGAACATGTGCCTGAATCTGGGTCCGTTGGTTCAATGGGATTTGTTTGTTAGGACTGCTAGGTGTATCTCCATACACTGAAGGCTTCCTGACATTGGTTCCATTGAATGAGCTCCACAAAAAAAACATTTTTATTAGTCAGTGAGTAGAAAATATTGCAGTTTGCAGTGGTGATGTACACTCTATTCATCAGCTAATGTTTTACTTCAGATTTGTGAGGTAGCTGTGAAAATGACTTTCTGGTTTGACCAAAGGATGCTTGATTTTCCTGTCAACAAAAAAAAAAAAAACATAGCTGATTCTTCTTCACCCCTTTCATTCCCCGTTTTCCTGGACAATTGACCCTAAGTACTTGACGTCCTGCATCTTTGCGACCTCTGCTTCTTGTAGCGTCACGGTTCCACTGGCCTCCCTCTCATTCACACATGTTCTTTGTCTTGCTATTAAAAACTTTCATTCCTCTTCTTTCAAATGTGTACTCCTACTTCTCAAAGTTCTCTTCCACCTGTTCTTTGTTTTCACTATAGATCAAGGTGTCATCTGCAAACTGTTTGACTTAATGAAGGTTATTGCTGGTTAACTCAAAGTAGAACATTCGTTAAACTAAATAAACTTGTGGAAAGTTTCATGGCAACATCTAAAGAACTGAAAAAATAATACCAGTACGAAGCCATTTGGAAGCTACTTACTAGGAATGTGATGCTCTGAAACCAGACAGTGGAAAATATGTTCAAGTAACTTACCGGTAAGTAGTTTTCAAAATTATTGTGGTTTATAACATTTCTCACATGAACTATCTTGCAGTATGTAATGTTCTATTTGATCCTTTTAATTATTTAGATAGAGGTACACTGTACCTTTTAAATATATTTATAGGAATACTGAACTCTCTGTAGGTGGAACTCTATAGGTGCCTTTAGACGGTTGAATTTTCCGACTCATGTTTTTGTGGCTTTGTGGTGTCTGGGTAGGACTTGACTTGTCAAGCTGAGGTGACTTTGAACACCTGGGCTCTTTGTTTATCACACTATAAATACTTGCACCTCAGGCTTTGTGCTGATTTTAGCTCTTTTAGTACATTCGCTCAGATTTAAAGACACTAAATTTTATTTGACCATGTCATCTCTTTTATTTAATTTTTCTTACTGTAGCCTTCTCATAGCAAATTTTATGCCTGTTGTTTTAACCTTTTATACAAGGAGTTTACTGTAAAACGACCATGAAAAGTGGCCTTCAAGCAGTGCCCGGCCTTTACTTTCCACAGGGATTGGAAGGAATTACAACTTTACCAAACCTAACAAGGCACAAATACAACAAATGTTAGACAGATTCCAAAAACTTCTCCACAAAATCTAAATTAAGGCCCCATTCACACTACATTGGATACTTTTGGAAAACTGATACAAAGTATTTTCTGACTTGTTTACACTAATTACACAACCACAAATACATTTTATTTAAGTAAACCTGAGATTTCTAAAAAATGCGTATCAAATACTATAAGCCCGTTCACTTGGGAACACTAACCTATACAAAATTTTTTTCACTGTAAGCATGGCACCATTTTTAGAAACGTTTTCATCCACACGAAAAGGTGTGTTGGTGTGTGGATAATCTGCAACTCCCCCTGTGCCACAAAATAAGCCTGTATGAAAAGTTTATTACAAGTTAAACAGCAAACTAATAATCTAATGATAGCCAAACTACAGTTAGGAAACGCCACATATGGGAGGCAGATAACATTTAGTAAATCTTCACTGTTACGCTGATGACATCCAAATATATTGCACTTTTAAATTGGTTGTCTCTGCCCTGCTGCAGTTTCTGCTGAACAGTCTACATGATATCAAAATTGTTTGACCCTGAACAACAAGAAAACTAAAAGGACTGTATTTGGAAATGGTCCTCCTCTCAGTGAGTTAACTGATATTCTTGGACCTTTTGCCCCTCGTTGTTCCACTACTGTCAAGAATATCTTTAAGTGGTTTTAGACAGTTCTTTTAAATTTCAGAAGCAAATGTCAACAGTTGTCAAAACTGTTTATCAGTTATGCCATAGCCAACTCTTACTATCCTTCAAAATACTTCAAATCTCCAATCAATGCCTTTGTCACCAGTAGATTGGACAAGTGTGATCCCTTCTACAGTATTTTGTTCAGAATGCTCCTGCACATCAGTAAAAGGTTTGGTGTCTAACCCCAAATAACTCTCAGATATTCCAGCCAGTTGCTCTCAGAGCAGCAAAGGGCTAAATTAAAGAGGTGATTGGGCTTTTGCTGTGGCAGACCTCAAACTTTAGAACAATCTGCCCCTCGATATTTGTGCTGCAAGGTCTTTTAATTCCTACATGAAAAATTGTTGTTTCACAATGATGTTTAATTCAAGGCAGGTTGATTCAATCAGATTTTTATGTTCTGGTGTTTTCTCAGTTATTTTATTGTTGATTTTCTTGTTTGTTTCTAACCAGCTTGTAAAGCACTTCTGTTAACTTTATAGATTTTTTTAAGTGTCGTTTAAAAAATATATGACACTGACACACAAGTGTCCATTGTCATCATTTCTGAGCTCAGCGAGGAACCTTGTTTGGTTCTGATTTTAATAGTTTTGTTGTCATGTTACAATAGGATTCTCTGCATTTGTGCATCAATCTGCAAGGTCAAGTTGTGTGCCCTGATCAAAACACTGCTTTTACACTTTAAGTGAAGTGTTAGCTTGACTGTACAAACAGGAGAAAAAGAAATCAAGTTAAGAGGTAAACAAATAGACAAATACACTAAATTCATGAATAATCATTAACTCAATCAAGAGACTACTAGACAAACCTGTCATCTATCTTATCATGCATGGCACTGACCCAGTCAAGGGCCCTTTCACTGCTGCACTATAAAACCAATTTGATTTAAGGGTTGAGCTGCACAGCAATTCCTCAAAGTACCAAGCATAAAGCATATGTGTCCCCTTTTGTTAACTATGGAGCTCCTGAATTCTTCACGTTGCTCTCTGAACGTTCAGGTCTCATGTACCCACAACCTCCCTTTTCCTGCCTTTTTCTTATTATTTTCACGAGCACGGCTGTTTATTTTAGCACAAAAACAAGATTTATCACGTACGCTGACAACAAGGTGGTTGTTTCTGCTTGAAACAATATTACTTAACTCTGAAGCCATGGAGGAGCTCAGGGCATGTTGCATTCTTTGCAAAAGGGCCACGACTGTGTTTTTTTGGTACACAGTCGCTGCTGCCGTCCACCTCTGAACCTGCTCTAACTGATGTTACATGGCGGCAGAACAAAGCTTCT
>JBBPBX010035933.1:0-14394 GCA_038048925.1 Garcialebias charrua | reverse complement strand
ATACAAACAGGAAGAGTAGAGCAAGTAAAGACAGTCGAGAGAGGACATGTGGTCAGTTTGTCCTCCAGCAGTCTAATGGTGTGTTCACACAGAGCAGCGTTTTGACCTCAAAGCTTCCAGCCTCCATGTAAAGTCAATGGTGGACGCACCTAGGCACCTCCTGGCGTCTGGCGTCAGGTCGCGTGCGTGTTGCGCGTTCTGAGGAGCGTTTTTCCGTGTACGTGAACCGGCGTCGGCTTCCAAGTTCCGCTTCAGCTGAGCTGAAGTTTTCGCGGTTCAAACGTTCAAACGCCGCTCAAATCTACCTGATTGGTTGGTGTGTCAACCAATCAGGGAGAGTCGGGGTGGAGCTATGTGACGCGGAACGAGGGGACGGTTGTGCGCATGCGCAACTGTGTGACGCATTGTTTGTTGGACTGAAGCGCGAAGTTGTGTACAATGGAGGACAAACTAATCGTTGCTGTGTGTAACCGTCCAGTCCTTTACAACCAGTCAGATGTCCTCTACAGAGACAGAAATAAAAAGGTTGTTGCCTGGCGTAGTGTCAGTGATGAACTCAATACACCGGGTAAGTTTAACGTTTAACGTTCACAATTAACGTTATTAACGTTTAACGTTCTTCTTCTCTGCTAGCCGATTTGATTTTGATTTGATGTTTAGGGGCAGATATAATAAGATTTCATCTTCTTTCTGCTCCCTTCATTTTATCCTACTTGTATTCTTGTATCTGATGAAACTGTCTTGTACTGTATTGTTCTTTTAAAATGAATGAATAAACATCAATAAAAGAACAATACAAGACAGTTTCATCAGATACAAGAATACAAGTAGGATAAAATGAAGGGAGCAGAAAGAAGATGAAATCTTGAAATCTTATTATATCTTATTATTATTATTATATATATTATATATATATATATATATATATTATTATATCTGCCCCTTATTTCACAGTTTGTTCAAACAATCATAACCTTCAAACTACATCACAAATTGGATAAAAAAAAATGATTTCAGCTATCACAAAGTATAGCCAACACATTTAACGTTTTTCAATGCCTTTGTTTAGTGGAAACATGCAAGAAGAGGTGGAAGAGTCTCCGGGACACCTATGCGAAGGAGGTGAAGAAGGATCAACACAGAAACCGGAGTGGTGCAGCCGCTGACAGCGCTCCTAAATGGAAATACATGGCGGTCATGGCCTTCATGAAGCCATTCGTCACGCCACGTCCAACCAGTGGCAACATGCCGGACAGGACAGATGTGGAGAGCACGGAGGACCAGGCCGCTGTTCACGAGACACAAGACCAAGAGGAGGCTGAAGACGATTCAGCAGCATTCGAGGCCTCGTCCATTCTTGGTAAGTTGTGACTCACAGACATACTGCAATGTTGTTATAAATATTAAAGTTAAATAAATGGTTTATTTGTTATTTGATTCACAGAAACTATTGACGCAGGTGTGTTGGAGCTGTCGCAAACCGTATCTCCAGTGACAACTCCTGCTCCAGCGAGAACGTCTTCTCCTGTCACATCATCCACCACGTCTGTGATGCCAGCACCTTCGTCTGCCCCAGGTGTGACTCTCATCGTGCTTTTTGTGTAGATTTAGTGTCAAAAAACCACAGACACAAATACACACACAACTGATCCAGTGGTGGCCCACTTCAAAACACACCCACACACACAGAACATATGTAAACTCATAAGAACAATTAATTGAAAGCTCATCTAACATTCAACACATGTACTGTGTTCTTTACAGGATCAGCGCGGAAGAGACCCCGTAGGGAGCAGGGACCCATGCAGCGCAATGACTTTGAGCGTAATGTGCTAGACTTTTTGAATAAAAGAAGTGACATGGCTGCAACATTGCCCCCCCCACCACCTCCCCTCGATGCAGTAGATCATTTTCTGTTGTCGTTGGGTGGTCCCCTTAAACGTATGCCCGCATTACAGCGTGAGAGACTTCAATATAAAATCCACACCATGGTTTATGAGGAGTCCACTGGCGACAGAGTGGGTCCAGTGACGTCCGAGGAAGTCTAAATACAGTACACACACACACACACATATAAATATATATAAATATATATATATAAATATATATATATAAATATATATACATAAATATATATACATATATATATAATATATATATATATATAATATATATATATATATAAATATATATATAATATATATATATATATATATAAATATATATACATATACTATATAAATATATATATAATATATATATATAATACACACTTTGTACATACATATACACTTTGTATATATGTATATATTATTAGTTTTTTTTAGATAGCAATGTGTTTTCTACTTTTAAATAACTGTGTTTTGTTTATTTTAGATAGCAATGTGTTTTCTACTTTTAAATGTGTTTTCTACTTTTAAATGTGTTTTCTACCTGTAAATAAATCTGTAAAATGTTGGTTTTAGTCTGCTATTCATTTTTTTGGTCCTTAGTTAATACTACATGTTGGCACAAAAGTTTCCCCAAATAACAAATACAGTACTACTGTAGTTCAGTACGACTTCAGATAATCGTTTTCTTACTTACTTAATAAAAAGTAATAATTAGAGATTATATAATGAAATGTAAGTTATATAAGGTATCACCATAAACCGAAAACAGTTGCGTTTCTGTATGAATACTTAAAACTAACTAAAACTAACCGAAAGACAGAACAGAAATTTATCACACAATTTTCATCTGTAATTTTTAATGCAATTATACACATTCAACAAATGAAAATGTGGATACGACAGTGTTCACAATGAACGGCGTGTACTTGGTCATATAAAGAACTAAATTAAACAAAAGTAATAAGTATAACAAAAAACAGAATGACTTGGCTCTGCAGGTGATTTGGTAGAACTTAACAGAGCCGTTGCAGGTCAGTGGGGGTGATGACTACTCTGTTTGTTGACATGCCACTGCTCCTTCTTCTGAGAAGTATGCCATGAATGCCCCTCTGGTGGCCATTGCCTCGCTTGACGCACAGTTTGACCAATGAGTGTGAACCTTTATAATTAAAAATTAAAAAACATTGAGCCTGAATTGCGAGGTGCTTTCAGCCTGATATGCTTTCCATCCAAAGCACCGCAGCACAGAGGGAAGTTCCATATGTCCTCAAACTCCTTCGAAATGGACCTCCAATCATCCACTGTAGGTACAGCCATGAAGTCCTCCACTAGACAGTCCCAGATTGCTGTGGCCACATCAGGAACAATGGTGGCGACAGTGGAAATTCCCACACGAAAGCTGTTTGCTATGGTCCTGTAGGAGTCCCCAGTAGCAAAAAACCTGCATAGAGAAAGAGTAATTACAATTATTACAGAAATTACATTACATTAAACGTACTACATCTGTAATGCACATAATAGAACCTACACACGCACACACACACACACACACCTCTATATGTATACACATTAGGATGTGTGGCAAACATCACTCAGATAGACACAATACTGTATGTATGTGCTTATGTACACACTCTTCTATAAAGAATGATATGTATTTCAATACAGGTATATATATATATATATATATATATATATATATATATATATATATATATATATATATAATAATAATAATTTTATTTAAAAGCGCCTTTCATGACACCCAAGGACACTTAACTGTCTCTGTGACAGACACAGAGACAGACAGATAGACCGACACACACACAGACAGACATTGGCTCTTTTTATCTGTTGTCCAAAATAGAAAAGATGAATATATATATATATATATATATATATATATATATATATATATATACATACATACAGTATATGACAGAAACAGAGACAGATATTCGCGCTATTTATCTGTTGTTGCAAATAACCAACCGGAGACAGATGGCCAAGCGTTCTTCAGCTGGGATCGAGCGCCTGTAGCTGGTGTCCTGGTACGTGATGCGGGCACCAATGCGAGACAGCAGGTCGTCAAACTGGGCACCGTTCAGACGGAAGTACCGCTTAAAGCGCTGCTCGTCCATGCGCAGCTCCTGGATTAAATGGTGAAACTCCCCGAATTCAGAACGCCTCTGAATAGTTTCATGGACCCAGACACGGCGCCTTGCACGTCTTCGGCGTGCCACTAGCAAACATATTAATAAAGCTGCCTCCACATCATCCGCCATTTTGAGAACAGACGAACAACAAGACCGGAAAGAGAATCACGACGCTCCTCCCACACCCCGCCCCCACGACGCTGCTTCCAGGAAGCCGCCGCAACACTACAGTTTGGACACCAGGGGGCAGTGCGTCCACTTCCGTGCGTGAGGAGCGTCTTTGGAGGTCAAAACGCTGCACTGTGTGAACACACCATAAGTCTATAGCAGCATCACTAAAGGACAGCTCAGGAAACCCAAGTCAACACTAACTATAGGATTTATGAAAAAGTAAAGAGTTAATCCCAGTCTTCAAACTGGACAATGTGTCAGCCTCATGGACACAAACTGGAAGTTGGTTCCACAAGAGAGGAGCCTGACAACTGAAACATCTTCCTCCATTCTGCTGCTGGAAACTCTAGGAACCACAAGTAAACCTGCAGTCTGACAGTGAAGTGCTCTGTTAGCAAAATATGGAACAATAAGATCTGTAATATAAGATGGAGCTAGGTTGTTGAGAGATTTGTAGATTAGAAGTAAGATTTTAACAAGATTTTTAACATTAGAGCCAGATTAATGTCATCTAAGGAGGAGAAAGACTGAAAAATGTATTCCTAAGATGCTCAGGTCCAAAAACTAAAACCTCAGTCTTGTCTGTTCAAAAGCAGAAAATTAAGGGTCATCCAGGTTTTTATGTCTTTAAGACATGAATGTAGTCTAAGTAACTGATTGAATTCATTGGGTCTCATGGACAAATATAACTACTGTATGTATCATGCTGGTGAAGATTCTCAGTCGTCCAGGACATGATAAAAATCAAAAGGGCGTTCAATATNGCAATAGACCTTTTACCAGTTGACGTCATCGCGCATGCGCACTCGCATTTTTCGAGAATCAACCGGAAGCTAGGGCTAACGTCGGAGTGTTTTCATTACTGGCAACGGTCGCGGTGGGGAAATATGACTTTTTTTGTGTTTATAATTGTTCGAGGCAACGTAAACGAGTAAAAGAAGAAGGTGAGACTTGTTCGTTTTACCAAGTCCCTCTAGGAATGTCGAGTAAAGCGACTAAAAGAAGGAAGTTATGGCTTCAAGCGCTTCGCCGGCAGGACTTCACCCCGACACAAAACAGCAAAGTGTGTAATCAGCATTTTTTATGTGGCATGGCCAAACTCCATGGATTAAGTTCCTACATTACATCTTGGATATGGGAAACAGACAAAACAGAGAACAACCTCCCGCAACTGAACAACATGCTACTGGACAGTTGATAAGCTAGCAGCTAGCTAGTTCTACTAGGCCTCGCTATACCTCAGTCCACTGCCTGTGTTGAAGTTTCAACATGCGACATGCAAGGAGATTATTCCTTCAACCCCTCTGAAGAAATAACAGGTGAGTAAAATGTCATCAAACATGCAGCTGTATAAAATGAACAGACCACTGCACTGTTATCCTGTAATGATTTGAACTCTTTCTGGGTTGAAATAATATACAGTAGTTTCCACAAGACAAACATGTTTTTTTTTTTACATTATTTGAGGTCTGACAGCACTGCATCTGAAAACATTTCGGCCATTTCTCTGTTTCTGTAAATTAATAGCACCGTTTTGCTGGGAGCATCTGTGACATGCTGTCACGGAAAAAAAGGAGCAATCATCCTCTCATCAAACATATACCGATAGAGTGAAATGAGAAGAAATGCGGAAAAAAAATGATTAAATGGAATTAGTGTTGATAAAAAAATAACTAATGTATCTCAAGTATTAATTGTATAATAATATTTCTCAGTTGGAAAGGAATATACACATTGCTAGCATAAAGGAAATTCAGAAAATCTTATGGCATATATGCTCAAACTGAGGTTGCTATTGAAAAATTAAATGCTCTAAATAATGTTAGGTTTAAATTACAAGTTCATGCAAATGATACATTGCATAGAGGCATTTCATCATAATTCATCTGAAAAAAGATGCAGTTGTCACTAGTTTTAATGAAAACCCTGTATCTGCCTATTCCTCGACATTTCATTTTTGTAATACATCGTCCTTTGCATGTTATGGGTCAAAACTAATGCACGCACATGCACGAGAGGTGTGTGTGTGTGACAGTGAAGTTAACCATTCATTGCTCTGTGTGTATAAGCATACAGTTTAACTATACATAAGACTGTTTTGTTTATTGTGTTTTGAGGTCTTCATATTTGTCTTCAAAAATGACAGAAGCTGTTCTTCATCACATTTACAGGTGGAGCAGACCAGACAAATCGCGCTGAAGTGTGCGTTCATGTGGAGCGACTGATTGGCCGAATAAAATCTTTCCATCTTCTGGATGGGACCTGCACCCGATTCTGGAGGACATCATACACACCTGTGCTTACGTGACTCTTTTTCAAGCACCCATATGTAAGGTAACAGTTTTCCTCTTTTCATTCCGACTTTTGCCATTCACTTTATTTTCTATGCAAAATACAGAATGTGTACAATAATTGAATGTAATAATTGAAATAAAAATGAAGCCATTTCAGTAAGGGACCGTTTATTTTCTTACCCAAAAAACTGGTAGAAACATCTTGATAACGTGCAAACTTCAGCTGTATTTTAATCAGTAAAATAAGAAAAGCTTCTGTTGTAATCATCCAGGAATCCATGCTTGGTGGAGATGCACAAGCCTGAACGGAGCAAGGTAATGTCTTCGTTCTCCTTCATATCTGTTATCAATGTATACATTTGTGTTGCTACGTCCTTTCTTCACGACTGTTTGCGTGTTTCTGCCTCAATTAAATCTGATTGTGCTTGTGAGACATTTAAAGATGTTTTGAACTTCTGGCAGGTCTCTCTGATGGTGTGGAGACTGGACAGTGGCCGCGGTCATCAGCGTCATCTGCCAGAGGGTCTGGATTGAGAAACCGCAGCCAGGGGCACAGCATACCTCAAAAGAAAAAAACATGAAGCTTTAAAATCTAGACAAAATAAAGGAATTAAAGAAACATACAGATAAGCATTAGTGGTTTTTAATGTTTACTACTACAACCTAGGTCAACAATGGCTCCACGCTCAAAATGTCCTTGTGAAGACCAGCAGTGATGGGCTCATTCCGGTCATCAGGATGTTGTGGGTCAAAATTAGTGCATTAACAGAGTACCCGAGTTTTCGACAGCTCGAGTGCTTTGACTTCTATCGAGGCTTTTTTGTCCACCTCGGGTACCCGTAGTGACGTCACATTTCACATTTCACAGCGCGCGGGGCAGCTTTTAGCTTTTAGTAGACGCTACAAAATGGATTCCTGTGTGCGCACGGATGTTAATGGAGCAGGCCGTCTTGTCAAAAAGGTAAAACAGTTTATAATTTTATAAAATGCGCTACTTCGTGTTGACTTTCTTTGTAGTAGATTGTGACAGCAGAGGGCAGTGTTGCAATGCAGGTCCCATATTATAACACGGCCGAAACGGCTTCCTCTCTCTCGTTTCACAAACAAAAAAAAACAAATATTCATCTCTCTAGAGCTACCAAAAATCTATAAACACAATCTCTAAAAGTAAACCTAAATTGCACAGCTGCAGGCGGTGGTACGGTGTGGCTGTGGCCCCATTTGTTTTTTAAGTTTCGGTTTTCATCGCCTTATACTTTCACTTTTAATATTATTAATATAACTAATAGTTTTGTTTTTCCTGTGACTTATGTGCAGTATGATAAATGATAGGAGCATAATAAATGCTCCCAATGCTTTGTTGGTCTTTTTTTTCTTTTTGTAAAGACGTTTTTAGGCATTTATATTTATTTATTTATTTTGCATCGTAAGACACTGTGACGTCATCGGCTACTCGAGCGTCGTTCGAGTTTTTTTATGTTAATGTCGAGGTTAAAAATTATGTACTCGTTCAACCCCTAGTCAAAATGCAGGCTGTTCATCGTTCTCCTGGAAAACTTCTCGATGCCGATGTCATGCCTTAAATGACATCAACTTGAAAAATGTGGTTGATATCAAACACATATTAGCAAATCTGTTTGTAGAAGTGTTTTTTAAAAAATGTCTAAAAATTATTCCAGATCTTACAATTGTAGAAAACATTTAAAACCATACATATGTCATTGCATTTATTTATTTATTATCTAGTGCCACTAGAAAACCACAATAATTAACACAATACAATAAACTACAATTGTACAATGTTGAATAGTTTTTTGACTGGAATAAGACAAAATAAGTGATATTGTATTATTCCAGTTGTTGGTGAAGTTTGACTGAAAGTCACCTTTCTGTGTATTTGTGTTATAAGCACAATATGACATTTCTTCAGGAACACCGATTACACTCCCTTTAAAACTTGCAGCTCATCCCAAGTAGCAGGTGCAATTCGTTTTTGGGCTGTCCCTTCCATGTACAAGGTAACTGGGTGCAGGTTGGTTTAGAATGTATTTCCAACATGGTTGCAGCTACCTCGTCTGCAAAAACAATCACAAACACGATATACAACAATATTGTACGTGTCATTATGGAATTCACATGCAAAATATATTGTTTGTAATCTATTTAACATTTTCACACATTTAACTTTACATCTAATAAAGTGTAAGCTGTATAAACAGTGTGTTAAAAGTGTAATTTACTAAACATAATAAAATTTTCCTAGGAAAGCTAATAAGTGTATCTCTTGGAAAAGTTCTTATTTTTCACATCACAACATCACCAATTGTCTCAGGTTGTATTTAAGACCCCCTCCCTGGGCTGCCACCTTACCGTGGTGGAGGGGTTTGAGTGTCCCAATGATCCTAGGAGCTATGCTGTCAGGGGCTTCATGCCCCTAGTAGGGTCACCCAAGGCAGACAGGTCCTAGGTGAGGGACCAGACAAAGTGCAGCCCGAAGACCCCTTATGATGAGTAAAATAAATGGACAAAATGTTCCCTCGCCCGGACGCGGGTCACCGGGGCCCCACTCTGGAGCCAGGCCCGGAGGTGGGGCACGTTGGCGAGCGCCTGGTGGCCGGGCTTTCACCCATGGAGCTCGGCCGGGCACAGCCCGAAGAGGAGACGTGGGTCCCCCTTCCCATGGGCTCACCACCTATGGGAGGGGCCAAAGGGGTCGGGTGCAATGTGGGATGGGTGGTGGCCGAGGGCGGGGACCCTGGCGGTCTGATCCTCGGCTACAGAAGCTGGCCATTGGGACATGGAATGTCACCTCTCTGGTGGGGAAGGAGCCTGAGCTAGTGTGTGAGGTTGAGAGGTTCCGGCTAGAAATAGTCGGACTCACCTCAACGCATGGCTCTGGCTCTGGAACCAGTTTCCTTGAGAGGGGTTGGACACTCTTCCACTCTGGAGTTGCCCCTGGTGAGAGGCGCCGAGCAGGAGTGGGCATACTTGTTGCCCCCCATCTTGGTGCCTGTACGTTGGGGTTCACCCCGGTGAACGAGAGGGTAGCCTCCCTTCGCCTACGTGTGGGGGGACGGGCTCTGACTGTTGTTTGTGCCTATGCGCCAAACGGCAGCGCAGATTACCCACCCTTTTTGGAGTCCTTGGAGGGGGTATTGGAGAGTGCGCCTCCTGGGGACTCCCTTGTTCTGCTGGGGGACTTCAACGCTCACGTGGGCAATGACAGTGAGACCTGGAGGGGTGTGGTTGGGAGGAACGGCCCCCCTGATCTGAACCCGAGTGGTGTTTTGTTGTTGGACTTCTGTGCTCGTCATGGATTGTCCATAACGAACACCATGTTCAGGCATAAGGGTGTACATATGTGCTCTTGGCACCAGGACACCCTAGGTCGCAGTTCGATGATCGACTTTGTTGTCGTCTCATCTGATCTGCGGCCGCATGTCCTGGACACTCGGGTGAAGAGAGGGGCGGAGCTGTCAACTGACCACTACCTGGTGGTGAGTTGGCTCCGATGGTGGGGGAGGATGCCGGTCAGACCTGGCAGACCCAAACGTATTGTGAGGGTCTGCTGGGAACGTCTGGCAGAGTCTCCCGTAAGACGGAGCTTTAACTCCCACCTCCGGGAGAGCTTTGAACACGTTCCGAGGGAGGCGGGGGACATTGAGTCCGAGTGGGCCATGTTCCGCGCCTCTATTGTCGAGGCAGCTTATCAGAGTTGTGGCCACAAGGTTGTTGGTGCCTGTCGTGGTGGCAACCCTCGAACCCGGTGGTGGACACCGGCGGTGAGGGATGCTGTCATGCTGAAGAAGGAGTCCTATTGGGCCTTTTTGGCCTGTGGGACCCCGGAAGCAGCAAATAGGTACCGACAGTCCAAGCGGCATGCGGCTCGGGTGGTTGCTGAGGCAAAAACTCGGGCATGGGAGGAGTTTGGAGAGGCCATGGAGAATGACTTCCGTACGGCTTCGAGGCGATTCTGGTCCACCATCCGGCGTCTCAGGGGGAAAGCGGTACGCGACCAACACCATTTATGGTGGGGATGGCGTGCTGTTGACCTCAACTCGGGATGTTGTGAGTCGGTGGGCGGAGTACTTCGAAGACCTCCTCAATCCTACTGGCACGTCTTCCACTGAGGAAGCGGAGCCTGGGGACTTTGGGTCGGGCTCTCCAATCTCTGGTGCTGAGGTCGCCGAGGTGGTTAAAAAGCTCCGCGGTGGCAGGGCTCCGGGGGTGGATGAGATTCGTCCTGAGTTCCTTAGGGCTCTGGATGTTGTGGGGTTGTGTTGGCTTACGCGACTCTGCAATATCGCGTGGACATCGGGGGCAGTTCCCTTGGATTGGCAGACTGGGGTGGTGGTTCCTCTATTCAAAAAGGGGGACCGTAGGGTGTGTTCCAACTATAGGGGGATCACTCTTAAGCCTCCCTGGTAAGGTCTATTCAGGGGTTCTGGAGAGGAGGGTCCGTTGGATAGTCGAACCTCGGATTCAGGAGGAGCAGTGTGGTTTTCGTGCTGGTCGTGGAACACTGGACCAGCTCTACACCCTCAGCAGGGTCCTGGAGGGTGCGTGGGAGTTTGCCCAACCAGTTTACATGTGTTTTGTGGACTTGGAAAAGGCATTCGACCGCGTCCCTCGGGGGGTTCTGTGGGGGGTACTCCGGGAGTATGGGGTACCAGGCCCATTGATATGGGCTGTTAGGTCCCTGTACGACCGGTGTCAGAGCTTGGTCCGCATTGCCGGCAGTAAGTCAGGCTCGTTTCCGGTGAGAGTTGGACTCCGCCAAGGTTGCCCTTTGTCACCGATTCTGTTTATAACTTTTATGGACAGAATTTCTAGGCGCAGCCAAGGTGTTGAGAGGATCCGTTTTGGTGGCCTTAGAATCGCTTCTCTGTTTTTTGCAGATGATGTGGTCCTATTGGCTTCATCAGGTCGTGATCTACAGCTTTCGCTGGAGCGGTTTGCAGCTGAGTGTGATGCGGCCGGGATGAGGATCAGTTCCTCCAAATCCGAGGCCATGGTCTTGAGCCGGAAAAGGGTAGCGTGCCCTCTCCGGGTCGGGGAGGAGGTCCTTCCCCAAGTGGAGGAGTTTAAGTATCTCGGGGTCTTGTTCACGAATGAGGGAAAACTGGAGCGTGAGATCGATAGGCGGATAGGTGCAGCGTCCGCAGTGAAGCGGGCGCTGTACCGGTCTGTCGTGGTGAAGAGAGAGCTGAGTCGAAAGGCAAAGCTCTCAATTTACCGATCGATCTACGTTCCCACCCTCATCTATGGTCATGAGCTTTGGGTTATGACCGAAAGAACAAGATCTCGGATACAAGCGGCTGAAATGAGTTTTCTCCGCAGGGTGGCTGGACTCTCCCTTAGAGATAGGGTGAGAAGCTCAGTCATCCGGGAGGGACTCGGAGTAGAGCCGCTGCTTCTCCACATCGAGAGGAGCCAGTTGAGGTGGCTCGGGCATCTGGTTAGGATGCCTCCTGGACGCCTCCCTGGTGAGGTGTTCCGGGCATGTCCCACCGGGAGGAGACCCAGAGGAAGACCCAGGATACGCTGGAGGGACTATGTTTCTCGGCTGGCCTGGGAACGCCTTGGGATTCCCCCAGAGGAGCTGCTCCAAGTGGCTGGGGAGAGGGAAGTCTGGGCCTCCCTACTTAGGCTGCTACCCCCGCGACCCGACCCCGGATAAGCGGAAGAAAATGGATGGATGGATGGATGTTTTGTAAACGGTTTTTGAGCTGCACCTTAATTTTATATAAAAATATTGAAGTTCTCAAGACCTTGTTTTATGACTTTGTAAACATATCTTTCAGAATACTTTAAAAAATAATTTTTAGCATATAAATAGTATTGTGCAAGTATTGTTAAGCAAACTTACAAGTGTAACCTAACAATTACAATGACAACACGGTATTAGTTTTAGAAATTCAAAAATTTAACTTAAATGATAAAATAAACTGTAAACTAGAAGTAAATAGCAAGTGCATTGGGAGCATATGAAAAAGTGTACTAGTTGTATACTTTAAGTATACTTCAATAAACTAAAATATGAACTTGAAGTACACTATAAGTACATTGGAAGTCTAATAAAAAGTGTACTACTAGTATACTTTAAGTATACTTCAATAAACTAAAATATGAACTTGAAGTACACTATAAGTACATTGGAAGTCTAATAAAAAGTGTACTACTAGTATACTTTAAGTATACTTCAATAAACTAAAATATGAACTTGAAGTACACTATAAGTACATTGGAAGTCTAATAAAAAGTGTACTACTAGTATACTTTAAGTATACTTCAATAAACTAAAATATGAACTTGAAGTACACTATAAGTACATTGGAAGTCTAATAAAAAGTGTACTACTAGTATACTTTAAGTATACTACAATAAACTTAAGATGGGCCAATTTAGTCGCAAAAAAGTATATTGCAAGTAAACTGTGAGTATACTTAAAAGTACACTTAGAGACATATACTTTATATACTTAAGTATACTTAACAACATATACTTAAAGTATACTTCTTTTTGGTAAGGGTATGGACAGTTCTCTTTATTTAGGGACGAGCCCTATTTGTCACTGGGACAATTTTACTTTTTAATGAAGAGGCCCATTTTTATCAGTGGCAAATCTTATATTTTTATTTTTAAAAAGGCCTCTTTTTTCACTGACACATTCCAGTTTTTATTTTCAATTTAGAATTATTTCATTATACAGATATGTGCAAAGGCTCTGTTGATGTTATTCACTGTTTACAGAAAGATTTAATGCCTGTGTCTAAATAAAAAATCTGTTCAAAGTGCAATCTAATCTACTCTTAGTAGAAAATGTTTTATCATCAGGTGTAATGAAAAACATGAACTTAAGCTACCTTTAATTAACAGTTAAGAGTTGTGAAAGGCATGAAGAAAGTCACTTCCTAAAAGCAAGCAGCCACATTCTCTAATTCATACACGAACATTTTAACAGGAGCAGAGAGCAGGAGGGAGAAAACATGAGGCAAAAAGACTTGTTCTAACTTTAATATGGTTTTATCTGAACCTGGGTTTACTTTGATGGGTTTTAATAAGGAACTTGTTCTAATCAATACAAGAAAGAGATATATGATTTTTACCAATAATCATGGTACAGGTAGTCCCCGACTTACGAGCGCTCTGACTTACGAGGTCCCGGACTTACGAGCATGCATCTCATTTAAAAAAAAAAAAAAAAAATAAAAAAATTTTTTTTTTTTTTTTACTTTTTTTTTTTTTTTTTATAAATGAATACATGTACAGTACTGGACAGTCACCAAGCACTTAGTCTATCCTAACACAGTTTTTAAAGATGAAGGAATAAGTTGAATTGTCTCCCTTTCACATAAAGGGAGCAAGCTCCCTATGGAGCCTGCAGGGAGGAGGGAGACAATTCAACTGATTCCTTCATCTTTAAAAACTGTGTTAGGATAGGCTAAGTGCTTGGTGACTGTACAGTACTGTACATTTATCTATTAATAAATAAAAAACAATAAAAAATAAAAATACTGTATATACTGTATATTTTTAATAAATAGATAAATGTACAGTACTGTACAGTCACCAAGCACTTAGCCTATCCTAACACAGTTTTTAAAGATGAAGGAATCAGTTGAATTGTCTCCCTCCTCCCTGCAGGCTCCATAGGGAGCTTGCTCCCTTTATGTGAAAGGGAGACAATTCAACTTATTCCTTCATCTTTAAAAACTGTGTTAGGATAGGCTAAGTGCTTGGTGACTGTCCAGTACTGTACATGTATTCATTTATTAAAAAAAAAAAAAAAAAAAGTAAAAAAAAAAAAAAAAAATTTTTTTTTTTTTTTTACTATGTGTTCCTACTTACGAATTTTTGACATACGAGCGCCCCCTAGTG
>JBBPBX010035932.1:0-13865 GCA_038048925.1 Garcialebias charrua | reverse complement strand
TTAAAAACCATTTTGTGTTTACTTGCGTTGTCTTTGTCTAATATTAAAATTTATTTCATGAAATGGAACATTTAAATGTGACAATAAAAAGAAGTCGTTATGGGAAACATGTTAACATGCATCAGGTTTATATGAGGACAGATAGCAGGGCTAGATCCAGAACCAGGACAGTTTTCTGAGCCGGGCTCTGTGGGTGCAGGTGGGTCGTAAACGAGGCCACAGACGTGAACCCCTGGGCTCCAACGGGCTTCGTTTGTTCTGATTCTCTCTCCCAGCTGCTGGACGCGTATTTCAGCAGAGCTCTGAAGGAGCAGAAGGAGAAGTTTCTGAAGAACCACGGCTTCTCGCTGCTGGCTAACCAGCTGTACGTCCACCAAGGCAGCCAGGGGCTCCTCGAGTGCTTCCTGGAGATGCTGTTCGGAAGGCCCATGAGCCTGGATGAAGAGTGAGTCCAGACACAAGCAGCAACAAGTAAAGTACCTGCTTCATGAGTCTAGCACAAAGCACTGTTCTCTCGTTTCTCTTCAGTCTGGACCTGGAGGAAATGGAAAACATCTCGCCCTTCAGAAAGCGCTGCATCATCCCCGTGCTGGGTCTTATCGAGAACTCCCTCTACGAGAACTCCTTGGTGCACAACATCCTCTGCATGCTGCTGCAGCTCATCAACGCCGGCCCCAAGCTGGCTGACATCCTGCTGGACCACGGGCTGCTCTACGTGCTCTTCAACACCCTCTCCACCCTGAACGGCATGGAGAACTGGTACGTCCACCAACAGGAAGCAGTCCATTAAACACTTCCAGTAGTTTTGGTTTCAAGCTGCTGGACTAAGAAAGAAACAATTCCTCCTCTTCCTTTGGGCTGGTAGACTTCTCATTATTCTTTTTGTTGTTCTCTGCAGCATTCCCCTGAACGACTACAAGCTCCTGGTGTGTGACATTCAGCAGATGTTAGTGGCTGTGACGATCCACTCCTGCAGCTCCTCGGGGTCCCAGTACTTCCGCATCATCGAAGACCTCATCACTTTGTTGGGATTCTTGCAAACCAGCAAGATGCGGCGCACGCAGGGTGAGGACTGGAGTCCAGAAATACAACACACACAAGTGACGCCAGGAAAATAACAACTCGGCGTTTATTATTTACAACTTGGAGGGGAAAGTATTTTACATCTCAAGCTCCTTTTTCTTTTTCAGCTTGCTTGTAGATCAGCTGTTTTTAAAAGAATGAGATGAAATAATTGTTTTTACATGCTCAGTCATCCAGGTCATGATTAATAAAAAATAAAAAAAGGTTAAAAACAAAAACAGCTGTTCTGAAGATGAAGACGTTTCGCTTCTTATCCAGGATTCATCAGTTCTAAAATGTCTGCAGTTTGTGGAGTTCACAGCTTTATAGATGTGCATGAGGGGCCTGGTTGTGTTCAGCTGCAGATAGACTGGAACTACTCGCCCTCACAGTGCAGTCTCGGTAGGCTCTTTGTCTGCCTGGCTCACAGAGAGCGGGCAGTGGAGCTGACCTGGAATCAGGCCTGATGAACGTTGAAATCTTTAGACCTCCTCCTCTAAAGTTTTTTTTTTTTCTTTTTTTCTCATAAATGGCTTCACTCCCCTCTCAAACCACTGTTCCTGTTTTTACAGCAGTTTTATCGTTCCCCCGTTGAGAAGCGATAAGGGGGAGTTGGAAATAAATCTCCGTTCGTGCACGATAACTTGAAAAATAAGTGAGGTAGCGACTTCCATTTTGGTTTGTGGCTACATCTAAGCATAAGAACGACCACTATAAAAAAAAATGGGTTGCCATGTTGAAATGGTGAGCGTAAATGGACACTCCAATCATTGCAGGAAGTTATGCTTTCTAGTTTCTATATTGCTCATACATCGGAAAAACTTAACAGCCACTGGCTAAAAAGATGGACCAGCACAGAAGATCAACATCACAGGCCAGGACTCTGCGGTCTACACTCGTCTGCAGGTCAGAGGTCACTCTCAGGGATATCCTGGATAGAGATGAACGATGGTTTGAGAGAGGAGTAAAGGAGGCCATCTTTGTGAAGAGAACCCGTTCATCGTTAAACGGGCAGAGGCTGTGGAGGACGGAATGTGACAAACTGAAATAAATAAAAACATACGGTAATAATGAAATGAATAATTTAATTACCCTGATGCATGCTCAATAATCCAGGTAGAAAAATCTAAAAAAGCTAAGTCTGGTCCTCTGGACATTCAAAAAACAAAACAAAACAAAAAAGTAGAAACGTTTCGTCTTTCGTCCATAAGACTTTCTCAGTCTGAGATGCTGTATTCAGCTCAGTCTGCTGTACAGTACTTATTAAATACAGCATTAAATAAACTGTTAAATTATTTCATGATTTATTCAATTATTTAATTTTGTCACATTCCACCCTCGTGTGTCACCATGAAATTATAACTGTCAGTCTCACTCATCAAACTCAGTGGGCGGGGCTAACGCTGAGCATGTGAAATCCTAACTTGTTATAAAAGTCATAAGTGTTTCACGAGCATTATTAATATATTTCTTACCTTGCACACAGGCCGGGGTTTGCGATCCACACTGCTGCATCGTGCCACAGATTCAACTCTGTGGAGCCTCAGAGTGTTACTTCGTTTAAATTTGCCGCTTCTCTCGTAAAAGCGCGTCGTCTTCTTTGCAATTTTGGTATGAAATAAAAGGTTTCATCCAAAAACACGTAAACGCAATTACCGCTTCCTAAAGTTTTGGAATACATTTTCTGGCCTGTGGATCAATCGATTATCTGTGGTCGATTTGTCGTCGTTTGCTGTGAGGAGCAGCCAATCAGGCATCAGGGTTAGGGTCAGCCCCGCCCACGGAGTTTGACTAGTGAAGCCCGCAGTATAGCTCTGCGTTGGGCCGAACGCCGCTCGACGCATGCGTGCTGCGCGCAGGCAGTTCACAGTATAGCTCAGCGTGAAGCTCCAGCGTTTTCGCTCCAAATTCTTGACGTCATTTGAGCAGCAGCAGGGCGGAGCGTTTACCTACGGGACAAATTGAGGTCGCTGATTGGTCATTTGCTGACACGCCTACTGAATTGATTGACAGGTCGGGTGGGGGAAAAAAGGCACGGGCTGCGCAGCGGTTTTCTGTGTTTATATGTTAATAAAAAGTTCTAAAAAATAAAATAAAAACAGGGAGCGCTGGTCCAGAACACCAGGAAATATTTAGAACATTGCGCAGCCACGTTGGACATGAGTTTAGTTCGCTCGTGACAAATTCATTCATTTCCTCTCAGAGCAGCGAGGAGGAAGCGATCACTTGACTTTTGGCAAAAAAACAAAAGAAAAGTCCAGATCAGGGATGAAGAAGGGGAATTTAATACATTTGTGTCACATACAAAACAGTCCGGCGCCGGGCAGTTTATTGTGAGACAACGCGCGCGCATAAGCGGTCGTAAAATTTGAGCTTGGCGCGTTCACGTCCGCGTTCAAAGGCTTGTGCCGTGGCGTTTGCACGGCGTCGAGCGGCGTTCGGCCCAACGCAGAGCTATACTTGGGCCTTGCGGCTGACAGTTAACATGATTTCATGGTGTCACTGGAGGGTGGAAGGTGACAAAATTAGATAAATAAATCATGAAATAAATAATTTAAAAGGTACATTCCATTGTTTAATGGTGTATTTAATGATTTAATTGTATATTTAATGATTTAATGATGTATTAAATAATTAAATAATACATTTAATTATTATGTTTGTATTATATATTTGTTTAATTTTGTCACATAGCAGACCTCCATGTTCAACTGTCCTCATCTTACAATGTTGTTATTGCTAGTATCACTCAGCCCCCTGAGAATAGCAATCAACCATCAGGGCACTAATGATCAATAGTTAGGTGCATGGTCCTGCTTTATCATGTGAACCACTAGTTCTGGGTTTCAGCAGCAAACTGGTTGATCCACCATGAGAAGGTGCTATTTATAAGACTGAGTTTTCTGCAGCTCCTCAGACTGAAGAAGTCTTTTGGATAGAAGATGAAACATCTGAACAAAGAAGAATCCATCCAGATGACCTGACTTAACCTGGTCAGATTTATCTTCCTGGATTCTTGCGCAGCATCAGGATATTTCCCACATAATGTTTTTTCTGCACCAAGTGGGCAGGAGTAACACGGTGTAGAAACCATCGGTCGTCATTGTAAACCGCAGAGAAGACCTTGACTGGTGTCTTAAACTTAAAAGCTGCTAAAAGGATGACTTTAAGAATTAAAAATAAATATCCTGAACGATCTTATCGTCTCCGTGCAGAAATGGCCGTGGCCCTGCAGTTCCGAGTCCTCCAATCAGCCGTCGAGTTCATCAAGACGACGGCCAACCAGGAGCCTCAGAAGCCGAGCAGTGCTGCCAACGCGCCGAGCTCCCCGCACCACGCCATCTATCAGAAGCGTAAGAGCATCGCAGGTGAGTTCTGCCAGCCGGAGCGGTTCTGCCCGGAACCGAGTGTCACGGGTCATTCATCGTGTCCTCGTCCTGAAGGTTCTGTCGCCGTGAAAGACTCCATTATCCCCCGCATCCCCAGACAGCACTTCTGCTCCTACGGGCAGATCCCCGCGGCCTCTCCCTTCAGCTTCCTGTCCCAGGTCTCCCCCCTCCCCTCCCCCACCGGCGCTCCATCCTACACGCTCCACTGTGACGCAGGTAGCTGGGACCATCCTCCCACATCGTGGGGAATGCCTCCCGTCTTTGCAGTGAACTCCTCTCTTTCTCCCCCGACGCTCACCTCGGGGGTTAATTTGCCCGGTACGCTCTGAGCGCTGCCGGTGCTTCTGTGTGTGACCGCCCGAATGCTTACCTGAGTCAGCGCGAAGCATTCCAGCTCCGTTTTTAATCCTCATCAGCATCTCTTTACAAAATAAACTTCAAATATTAGAAATGTACAAATTATTCATAACCCTTACATTTTTCCACACGTTGTCACATCTTAACCAGAAACGTCAAGGACTTTATGTGATAGATAAATAAATGTGCTTTGATTTAAACCGTTCTTTTAAAGCTCTGTATGTTGAAATGATCCACCTGAACCATCCTGCCTAATAACAGTTTAATTCGTTTAACTTCCACTTATGACTGGATGCAAAGGTCGAATAAAGCAGCTTAATTCAATTCAATGTATTATACGGCTCCAAATCACAACAAAGTTGTCTCAGGGCACTTTACAGGAACATTCACATACATAGAAAAGCCTATTAGTAAAGTTCTCTAAGGAGTCCAGCAGACAAGTTGAATCTTCACTTCGTTGAGCAAGCACAGTGGCAACAGTGGAAAGAAAAAACTTCCTTTAAAAAAGGAAGAAACCTCCAGCAGAACCAGACTCAGGACAAGCGGCCATCTGCTTTGACCGGCTGGTTGAGAGGACAGGAAGGAGAGACAAACGAGTCCAGATGCAGGTCCAGATGCAGATCCAGATGTAGATCCAGATGTAGGTCCAGATGAACCTGAAAGAAAAAAACACGTCACGGACAGAAAAAATAATTACAAATACAAACAGGTTGAGCAGAGTGAGTAAAGACAGTAGCAGAGTGAAAAAGTGTGGTCAGTTTGTCCTCCAGCAGTTTAAGCCTATAGCAGCAGAACTAAAGAACAGCTCAGGAAACCCAAGCTGACCCTGACTATAGGATTTATCAAACAGAAAGTCTTAAAACTGGACAATGTGTCATCAGCCTCACGGACAGAAACTGGGAGTTGGTTCCACAAGAGAGGAGCCTGAGAACTGAAAGATCTTCCTCCCATTCTGTTTTTGGAAACTCTAGGAACCACAAGTAAACCTGCAGTCTGAGAGTGAAGTGCTCTGTTAGGAAAATATGGAACAATAAGATCTGTAATATAAGATGGAGCTAGGTTGTTGAGAGCTTTGTAGGTTAGAAGTAGGATTTTGAATTCTTTTCTGGATTTGACAGGAAGCCAATGGAGAGAAGCTAACGAGAACTTGCTGATAGACAAACGCGACACGTGTGAGAAACATCTTCTCAGAGAACTACGTTTGCGACACATCAGGCCACCGGAGGCGTCTTTAGTTCAATCTGGTGAACCTCGATTCACGTTTATTCAAGTTTTTTAATATAATTCTGCTGATTGACTGACAGTGACAGAAGGTAAATGTTTGTCAAAAGTCAAAGTCAACTTTATTGTCAAAAATGCGATATGTACAGGACATACACAGGATTGAAATTGCATTTCTCTCAGACCCATGGTACAACAATAACCATTTAAACATTAAAACATTTAATAAACATAAGCATAAAATGAAATAATAAAAGTGTGATACTGTCCTGAGTTTTAGCATAGTAGTATAAAAGTATAAAATACTGTATATCTATAAAATAAAATGAAGGTTCTGACATTGACATTTGTAGTAAAGTGACAAAGCAGCATATGAAGTTTATGAAGTTTGTCTGACCAGCCATAACTTTAGATCATTTTAAAAGCTTCACACCAGCTGCACTCGCTTCCTAGTCAGTTTTTTTTTTTAAACATAACCGTCGTGTCGTATTTATTTCCACATTCTGATGACGGATTAAACGCAACTAAAAACTTGTTGTTTTGACCTAACCCAGTTTTAAACTTCTTGGAGCTGTCTAGCATGCTCCTTGGTCTTCATGATGCTGTTTGATGACTAATGTTCTGTAACCGACCTCTGAGTATCAGAGGATCGACACTCTCCGGTCTGTCTCGTGAAATCTCAGTGAAGTGTGGAAAGATCTGGAGGTGAATACTTCAAGTCAGCTGATGTTGTGCTTGCAGGCCGGCGCCGGTTCTCTCTGGCCCAGACCGACTCGCTCCTGATGCGGATGCGCTCCGTCGCCAGCGATGAGCTTCACCAGATGATGCAGAGGAGGATGAGCCAGGAGAACCCCATCCGCGCCAGTGAGACGGAGTTTGTCCAGCGGCTGCAGAGGCTGGTGGTGCTCGCCGTCAACAGACTCATTTACTACGGTGAATATTACCCCCACTCCGAGTTACCGCCTCTCGTCTTCCCAGTCTGACCACGGTTCTGTTTGAACGCGTCTTTCAGACGTGAGCGAGGATTTATTCGATCTGCTGAACATCCCGGACTCTCCGGACCACCAGCCCTTCACGCCCGAGCCCGGCGATCAACCTCACGACGAGAGTTCTTCCTCCTCGGTCCCACACTCTCCGATTCCCTTCAACCTGCCGCCCGCCAACAAGAAGAGCTTTCAGAAAGACGTCCTGAAACTCATGATGGACGGGATCAAAGTCAGCCTGGTATTAACCGTTACGTACTAATCTAGACGTCTTCAAGCCGGTCGTGTGTCTCGACTGAGCTGGTTCTGGTGTTGTGGGCCCACAGGGCAGCACGGGTCGTGGTGGAGCTCCGCACCATCAGTGGAGGAGAATCCTGTGGTCCTGTCGGGACACCTTCCGGGTCCAAATAGGTCGTCTTCTGGTGCACACGCTCAGCCCCGCGCTGCCTCTGAGCGACAGGAAGGAGGCGCTTGAGTTTGTGTTCGATCCCAAACACATGGACATCCTGAAGGAGAGCCTCAGCCCGGGCCTGGAGGTGAATCCAAAACTTATTCTGGAGTTTAGATGTTGATTTTGACCCGTGCAGTCTGTGCGTTGTGCACATTATTTGTTGTATAGACCTGGGAGTCTTCATTATCACCCAAAAGAATTGGCAAAGGCAGACGATAATACAGGTTGTCCCCGAGTTACGACGCAGTTCCGTTCCTACGCCCGTTCGTAAGTCGAAAATCGACGTAAGTCTGAAAATACGTCCAAACGGCACCTCATACATACAGTACTGTACAGTTACCAAGCACTTAGCCGATCCTAACACATTACCCTACATAATTATCAAAACACATACATTCGGAGCCATAATGAAGGAAAAAAAGAGTTAATTTCTTACTGGGAGCTGGTGAGCTCTGCAGCTTCACGCGGTCCACAGCGTTTACAGCAACGTCTGTTAGCATGTTAGCTTGTTGCTCAGCTGTAGCCTCTCTGCCTCGTAAACCTCCACTCCAAACAATAAGGTCTCCTGTATTTCCACGCGCGGTCCAGAGTTTTACAGTAAGGTCTGCTCCAGTCTGCCTGTTGAAACAATGACGTCTCCCGCTCCTGTAAGTTTCCACTGAGCGCGTCAAGCTCCCCCCTCCCTCAAGAAACTGCCGGAAACTGCGTAAATCGGCTTCATAATAATAATAATAATATCTAAAAAAGCTAAGTCTGGTCCTCTGGACATTCAAAAAATAAAACAAAACAAAGCAAAAAAAATGTAGAAACGTTTCGTCTTTCGTCCGAAAGACTTCCTCAGTCTGAGTTGCTGTGTTCAGCTCAGTCTTATAAATAGCACCCTCTCACAGTGGCTCAACCAGTTGGCTGATGACAGCTGAAACCAGTTGCTCACATGATCAAGGAGGGCCATCAGCCTAACGATGGATCGTTAGCACCCTGATGGTTGTTTGCTATTCACAGAGGGCTGAGTGATACTAGCAATAACAGCATTGTAAGAGGGGACAGTTGAACCCGGAGGCCTCCACCTCTGTTTAATGATGGACGGTTTCTTTTCACAAAGATGGCCTCCTTTACTCCTCTCTCAAACCATCGTTCCTCTCTATCAAGGATGTGAACATCTTCATCCTTGAAAGAGTGACCGCTGGCGTGGAGATGAGTGTAGACTGCAGAGTCCTGACCTGATGATGTTGATCTTCTGTGCTGGGCCATCCTTTTGGCCAGTGGCTGTTTAGTTTCCCCGATATAAGACTGATCACAGCCCTCCTGACACTGAACAGCATACACAATATTACTCTGTTTGTGCCGGGGGACTGGATCTTTGGGATGAACCAGTCTTTGCCGTAATGTATTTTGGGGTTTAAAAGCCACTGGGACGTTGTGTTTAGAGAATAAACGTCTCAATGTCTCTGAAACTCCCGCAACATACGGAATGACCACTGGTCTGGGTCTGGGTTCCTTCTTTTCACCTGATGGCTGGCTGGAGTCCTGTTTGGGTTTCTTCTCTGCTTTCAGGAAGGCCCAGTTAGGATATCCACATTTCCCTAGAGCCTGTTTTGTGTGTGATTTCTCCTTCTGTCTGGCTCCTAAGTTAGTGGGGACGCTGTCTGCTCTGTGATACAGAGTCCTGATGACTCCTAACTTGTGCTCCAGAGGGTGATGGGAGTCGAACTGTAAATACTGGTCTGTGTGGGTGGGTTTGCGGTACACATCAGTTTGCAAATTTCCTCTATCAGAAACTGAGACCTCACAGTCCAAGAAAGCCAACCTGCCATTTTTTACATCTTCTCGTGTGAACTTGATATATTTATCCACAGAGTTGATGTGATCAGTGAAATGTTGGACTTCCTGAGATTTAATTTTAACCCAGGTGTCATCAACATACCTGAACCAATGACTTGGTGGTCTCCCTGAAAAGGAAGTCAAGGCTTTCTTTTCTACCTCCTCCATGTACAGGTTGGCAACAATAGGAGAAACTGGAGACCCCATAGCACACCCATGTTTCTGCCTATAATATTGCTCCCCATATGTGAAGTAGGTTGACTGCAGGCACAGTTTCAAGAGTTGACACAGTTGCTCTGTGGAAAGTGTGGTCCTGCTGTTCAGAGTGGTGTCTGATTTTAACCTTAAACAGACCACCTCTACTGCTTCATCAACAGGGATGCACGTAAAGAGTGATGTGACATCAAAAGAGACCATTGTTTCATCAGTCTCCATGATGACACCCTTCACCTTCTCCACAAAGTCCATGGTGTTCTGTATGTGGTGTTCTGAGCTGCCAACTAAAGGGATGAGTACAGATGCCAGATATTTGGAAACATTGTAAGTGACCGAGTTAATCATGCTAACAATTGGTCTTAAAGGTACACCTTGTTTGTGGATTTTGGGTAAACCATACAGACTGGGTGTGGCCTCCCCTGGGTACAGTCTGTGGTACAGAATACTGTCAATAGCCTTGTCCTGCTTTAAAATTTTCAGGCAATCTATCAACTTCTTCTTGTAACCACTTCCTGGATCTCTTTTCAGCGGTTCATAAGTGGTTACGTCACTAAGGAGTGACATAACTTTCTCATGATAGTCTTTCTGGTTCAAAATCACTGTGCACCTTCCTTTGTCTGCTGGGAGAATTATGATGTTTTTGTCCTTGCTAAGAGTGTTGAGTGCATCTTTCTCTTCTCTACTGATGTTGGAAGGTGGTGGTTTAGCATTACTGAGACAGGCTGAAACTTTGACTCTGAGTTGTTCTGCTTCAAACTCTCTAATTTTGTTGTTACGGATGGCTGACTCAGTGGCTGTGATCATCTCTACTAGAGGAATTCTACTTGGTGCCACTGCAAAGTTTAGTCCCCTGGCAAGAATCTCTGTCTCTGGCTGGGTGAGCTGTCTGTCAGATAAATTCTTCACCCACGTCTCTGTCTCCCTGGCATGTAGCTGTGTAGTGAAGTGTTGCCTTACACTGAACGTGTTGTTATTGGAATTGTGATGGTGTTGACGAGTTATCAGTAAGTTAAATTTGTTTTGCTGTCGAGTCTTGGACCTGGCATGCTGTGCTAAGCGTGCCTGATCTGTACAGTCCATCACTTGCTGAAGTGTGGTCTGATCTAGGCACGTTGTTAGTTTTTGTTTAATGTGCTCTTCTTTGGTCTTCAAGGCCTCAATAGTAAAATTGGTCTGTCTTACCCGTTCATTCAGCAGCTGCGTCTGTGCCTTCTGAAGGATCTTGCTTGCTCGGTCCCCGCTGACCGACGATTTCAGTTCCAGGCTCTTGGGAATGATGCCACTTTGTCTGCATCTAAGGTTGAATCGCAAGTGGTTCCTGTAGTCTGCCCTCTTCCTAGCTGTTTTCTCAAACTCTCTAACAAGTTTGAGGCAATCCTGGCCAAAGTGGTTCAAAATACTCTGATGCATGCTCAATAATCCAGGTAGAAAAATCTAAAAAAGCTAAGTCTGGTCCTCTGGACATTCAAAAAATAAAACAAAACAAAGCAAAAAAAATGTAGAAACGTTTCGTCTTTCGTCCGAAAGACTTCCTCAGTCTGAGTTGCTGTATTCAGCTCAGTCTTATAAATAGCACCCTCTCACAGTGGATCAACCAGTTGGCTGATGACAGCCTGAAACCAGCTGCTCACATGATCAAGGAGGACCATCAGCCTAACGATGGATCGTTAGCACCCTGATGGTTGTTTGCTATTCACAGAGGGCTGAGTGATACTAGCAATAACAGCATTGTAAGAGGGGGACAGTTGAACCCGGAGGCCTCCACCCCTGTTTAATGATGGACGGTTTCTTTTCACAAAGATGGCCTCCTTTACTCCTCTCTCAAACCATCGTTCCTCTCTATCAAGGATGTGAACATCTTCATCCCTGAAAGAGTGACCGCTGGCGTGGAGATGAGTGTAGACTGCAGAGTCCTGACCTGATGATGTTGATCTTCTGTGCTGGGCCATCCTTTTGGCCAGTGGCTGTTTAGTTTCCCCGATATAAGACTGATCACAGCCCTCCTGACACTGAACAGCATACACAATATTACTCTGTTTGTGCCGGGGGACTGGATCTTTGGGATGAACCAGTCTTTGCCGTAATGTATTTTGGGGTTTAAAAGCCACTGGGACGTTGTGTTTAGAGAATAAACGTCTCAATGTCTCTGAAACTCCCGCAACATACGGAATGACCACTGGTCTGGGTCTGGGTTCCTTCTTTTCACCTGATGGCTGGCTGGAGTCCTGTTTGGGTTTCTTCTCTGCTTTCAGGAAGGCCCAGTTAGGATATCCACATTTCCCTAGAGCCTGTTTTGTGTGTGATTTCTCCTTCTGTCTGGCTCCTAAGTTAGTGGGGACGCTGTCTGCTCTGTGATACAGAGTCCTGATGACTCCTAACTTGTGCTCCAGAGGGTGATGGGAGTCGAACTGTAAATACTGGTCTGTGTGGGTGGGTTTGCGGTACACATCAGTTTGCAAATTTCCTCTATCAGAAACTGAGACCTCACAGTCCAAGAAAGCCAACCTGCCATTTTTTACATCTTCTCGTGTGAACTTGATATATTTATCCACAGAGTTGATGTGATCAGTGAAATGTTGGACTTCCTGAGATTTAATTTTAACCCAGGTGTCATCAACATACCTGAACCAATGACTTGGTGGTCTCCCTGAAAAGGAAGTCAAGGCTTTCTTTTCTACCTCCTCCATGTACAGGTTGGCAACAATAGGAGAAACTGGCGACCCCATAGCACACCCATGTTTCTGCCTATAATATTGCTCCCCATATGTGAAGTAGGTTGACTGCAGGCACAGTTTCAAGAGTTGACACAGTTGCTCTGTGGAAAGTGTGGTCCTGCTGTTCAGAGTGGTGTCTGATTTTAACCTTAAACAGACCACCTCTACTGCTTCATCAACAGGAATGCACGTAAAGAGTGATGTGACATCAAAAGAGACCATTGTTTCATCAGTCTCCATGATGACACCCTTCACCTTCTCCACAAAGTCCATGGTGTTCTGTATGTGGTGTTCTGAGCTGCCAACTAAAGGGATGAGTACAGATGCCAGATATTTGGAAACATTGTAAGTGACCGAGTTAATCATGCTAACAATTGGTCTTAAAGGTACACCTTGTTTGTGGATTTTGGGTAAACCATACAGACTGGGTGTGGCCTCCCCTGGGTACAGTCTGTGGTACAGAATACTGTCAATAGCCTTGTCCTGCTTTAAAATTTTCAGGCAATCTATCAACTTCTTCTTGTAACCACTTCCTGGATCTCTTTTCAGCGGTTCATAAGTGGTTACGTCACTAAGGAGTGACATAACTTTCTCATGATAGTCTTTCTGGTTCAAAATCACTGTGCACCTTCCTTTGTCTGCTGGGAGAATTATGATGTTTTTGTCCTTGCTAAGAGTGTTGAGTGCATCTTTCTCTTCTCTACTGATGTTGGAAGGTGGTGGTTTAGCATTACTGAGACAGGCTGAAACTTTGACTCTGAGTTGTTCTGCTTCAAACTCTCTAATTTTGTTGTTACGGATGGCTGACTCAGTGGCTGTGATCATCTCTACTAGAGGAATTCTACTTGGTGCCACTGCAAAGTTTAGTCCCCTGGCAAGAATCTCTGTCTCTGGCTGGGTGAGCTGTCTGTCAGATAAATTCTTCACCCACGTCTCTGTCTCCCTGGCATGTAGCTGTGTAGTGAAGTGTTGCCTTACACTGAACGTGTTGTTATTGGAATTGTGATGGTGTTGACGAGTTATCAGTAAGTTAAATTTGTTTTGCTGTCGAGTCTTGGACCTGGCATGCTGTGCTAAGCGTGCCTGATCTGTACAGTCCATCACTTGCTGAAGTGTGGTCTGATCTAGGCACGTTGTTAGTTTTTGTTTAATGTGCTCTTCTTTGGTCTTCAAGGCCTCAATAGTAAAATTGGTCTGTCTTACCCGTTCATTCAGCAGCTGCGTCTGTGCCTTCTGAAGGATCTTGCTTGCTCGGTCCCCGCTGACCGACGATTTCAGTTCCAGGCTCTTGGGAATGATGCCACTTTGTCTGCATCTAAGGTTGAATCGCAAGTGGTTCCTGTAGTCTGCCCTCTTCCTAGCTGTTTTCTCAAACTCTCTAACAAGTTTGAGGCAATCCTGGCCAAAGTGGTTCAAAATACTCTGATGCATGCTCAATAATCCAGGTAGAAAAATCTAAAAAAGCTAAGTCTGGTCCTCTGGACATTCAAAAAATAAAACAAAACAAAGCAAAAAAAATGTAGAAACGTTTCGTCTTTCGTCCGAAAGACTTCCTCAGTCTGAGTTGCTGTATTCAGCTCAGTCTTATAAATAGCACCCTCTCACAGTGTTGCACAACCAGTTGGCTGATGACAGCCTGAAACCAGTTGCT
>JBBPBX010035931.1:0-24089 GCA_038048925.1 Garcialebias charrua | reverse complement strand
AAAACATTAACCATTTGGGTTGATCTGGAATTTCATAGAACACTGTTGAACACCTCCAGATGTTATTGACCAATTTTCCAAGATCTAATGTGGAATTTCAAAATTAAAGCCTCATAAATTTAGCTATTTTCTTTTCAAGTTAACAGTTTCCATTTTTTATTAAAATCAAACTGTTACAAAGACTAGTCTCACATCACGCTGACAGAAGAACACCCGAGATATCAGATAGGGCTGGGCAATATGAACCAAAATTAATATATCAATATTTTAAGAAAAATTGTGATATACAATATATATATACGTATATAAACCCTATGTGTCATTTTTCACCACTTTTATGGTCTGTCCAACAGATCTCACTTGTAAATGAGTCTTTTGAGGCTCAATGTGACTTATCTCTTTAAATAAAGGTTGAATGAATGAATCTCAACATTTTTTTCTTTTCATTAAGTAATAACAAATATATATTTCTGAGTCTTTGACCCAGTTGTCACACAGGCACATTTATTAACAGCTATAACTGTACAAAATAAATAAATAAATAAAAAGTATTTACAAATAGTAAAGTTTGTTTTTAGGCTTTTTTAAAAATATACATATATTAAATAATAATCCTCCCCAGCTGCATCACCTTCACTGTAGCCGTTTTCGCATTGCACGGCCCTCCCCAGTCCGGCTCGTCCCTGGTTGGCCCAGAGCCAGCCCTGGCCTGCCCTCGTTCATTATGCATTATGTGGCGAGCAAGCCTTGAAGTGGGTGGGGTGTTCACTTGACGTGGGTGGAGTGTTCTTGTGTGCGCGCTTACAGTGTTTGAAGAGAGGAGACGCCGCTAAAAAATATTTGTTAGCCGAGTATATATATTAGTGTTTCTGAGTTTAATATTTGTTAATAACTGATTACTAATCAGCTTCTGTTAGAACGTAAATAACACGAAGCGCGCACCCATTTCCGCCTTTCAGCGCGACCTGAATGTCATTAAAATATAACTATTGTCTAACTCTTGCGCACAGCCAGGGTTTTAAAATATAACTAATAATCTCTAACTTCTATGTGCAGCTAGAATGTTAAGAGGGGTGATTACTATATAGGTAAAGTGGACTCCTAAAAATCCAGTCCGCCGCTATGGCTCAGAGAGATCGCGCACTGCTCTTACACTTTTTATCTTGACCCGGGGAAGTAGGTTCGCTGGTACAAAGTTATTTTACTTTTTTTTTTATTGGAGTAAATAAAAAGGAGTTTGTTTGGTTAACAAACTCCTTTTTATTTACTCCAATAAAAAAAAAAAGTAAAGGAGGGGAGGCTACATGGTAGGCCGGTAGGACTGGAAAGCACCTTGCATGGTAGTCTGCCGCCACCGGTTTATGAATGTGTGTAGCATTCAATATACAGTATGTGTAGCACTTTGAGATTTTCAGTAATGAAAAGTGCGTTATAAATTGAATTAATTATTATTATTATTATTACATGAAGTTGGCTCCAGAGGACCAGACTTAGCTTTTTTTTAGAATTTTCTACCTGGATTATTGAGCATCAGGGCAGCTTAGTTGTGTTTCTGATTTTATAATGTTTTTTCTTCAGCTTCCACTATGTTTTGTTATTGAAATGCATAAGTAATGATCAAAGCTACAATTTTCAATTAACGTTCTTTTTGGATGCGAGTTCAGGTGGTTCACCTGAGGTAAAATGAGGTATTTTCTTATTTTTTATTAAATAAAATTGAGGGGTCTGCTGGGGGTGATGACAAGGGTTGTAATGGAGCTGTACATTTTTGGGGTTTTAATTTTAAGGTAAATAAAACACAATTTGTTTAGTGTCCCAACTTTTTTGGAATCCGGTTTGTAAATGTTAAACTCTGATGAAATTGTTAAATCTGAACAACAGCATTACCCTGTCTGAAGTTTATATGGACTGTTTTTATAAGATATTAGTTTCAGAGCATGAGTGAGGAATCCTTGATAATTGTTGCTTCACTTCTGTCATTAATATATAAACATAAAAATACTTAGTGTTTTCCAGATGCTCTTATGGATAAGGGGGGGTCTGCAAAAAAAACAAAAAACAATACATAACATACGTGACTTCCAATAGTGAGGTACCAGTCCACCTTCTGTGTAGTGAGGAGAGTCCCTGGGGTCCCAGGGGGCTCCTCGCGGTGCTGCCCTTCGACTCTCATCCATCCTGGCAGCGCCCATGGAGAAAGCAGTCCTGATCCCACAGCACGGTCATTCTGAATACTTGTACTGTACAGAGGATTTTCAGATAATCATAGAGTATTGTCATCTCGTCTGAAAGCCCTGAGTTTTTCCTTGAAGTGTTCCGCTCGTGTTTCTCGGGTCCACCGCTGAGTTCCATCCGCTCCTTCCCGGGAAAGGGTGCTCGAACTGGGTTGTGAGGTGTCCTTCCCTGGTTTGTCCGCCGATTCAAACATGTTCCTCTTCTTCATGTCATCCGATGCGTCTTGTGCGTTGTTGTAAATCACCGTGCCACTCTCATAAAACACACGAAGCTTGGCTGGATACATGGATTGGAAGCGGATTCCCTTCTCTTTTAAGATCTTCCTGATGGGGTTGTATGCTTTACGTTTGGTAAGGATTTCATTAGGGAAATCTTGATCAAAGAACACCCGCTTTCCTCTCAATTGTATCATCTTCTTACCCCATGCTGAATGAAGCACACGTTCCTTCGTTGAAAATTCCAAAAAGGTCACTACAATGGATCTAGGGTTGGAGCTGGGCGGGGGTTTGGGCCCCAGTGATCGATGACAACGTTGTATACCCAGCGTGAGGTCCGTGAGTGAGAGTTCAGTTTTTATAAATTGCTCTATGAACTTATGCAGGTTCTCACCTTCTTCTCCCTCGGTTATCCCGTGTATACGGATGTTATTCCTTCTTGAACGGGCTTCTAGGTCAGTTAGACGTGTTTGCATGTTTTCCTGTAGCTTTAGCGTGTGGCTCAGTACATCTTTGACGTCCATGTTGAATTCCTCCACCTCGGTTAGCCGCTGCTCCGCCTCTTCGACTCTGCTCTTCACGTCTTTCAGGTCTGTAACAATGTCATCCAGTCGTTTCCCCATCTCTTCTCTAAACTCCGACATTTCTTTTTTTATAAGTCCCGACTGGTCAGTAATTTGTTTTTTGAGGTTCGTCTGAACTTCCTTCAGGCTGAGTTACAGCGCAGTCTACTGGCTGTGTATTTTTCACATTGTTTTTTTTGTTTATTTCTAATTAATTCAGGGTATCCGCGGGGTTGTAAAAGGTATTAAAAGGTAGTAAATGAAATTAACACAAATTAAGGCCATTAAAAAGTATTAAAAAGTAATAAACGTCATCTGACGAGGTATTAAATTTTTTAAACCTACACAACTATATTTTTCTTGTTCTGTCGTCTAAAAAAAGGTCTGTGAATTTATTTATCTTTTCTAATTTTATGTTCCAAGTAGGACCTTAGCTAAAACAAAGACGTCATATCGTCAGTCAGTGTGCGCGCGCACCTACAGCTGGTATCATGTCTGTAAAAAGAAACAGGAAAGGATCACGGCTTTATCCTCCGACATTTAACAAGAAATGTACCTAAACAATTGTTTGTTAGCTCGAAATTATAGCAAAAGGGGTGTCTCAGTCTAACGTTTTCTTAATAAAAGTACTTTAATGGTTAAATCGGCTTTATTTAAAAAAAAAAAAAGTGTCGCTGCCTCAGTGCCTGTGTGCTCCGTGATCGCTCAGCGGTGACAAACAGGAAAAAGGAGCGCGGCTCGTTTCGCCGACATTTAACAAGAAAATTACCTAAACAATTCTTTGTTAGCTCGAAATTATAGCAGAGGTGTTTTTCTGTCTGTCATTTTCTTAATAAATGCACTTTAATGGTCAAATTAGCTGCATTTCGCCACCGTGGTGCAGCTTGCTGCTGGATTGAAGGTTCAAGCAGAGAGGTGGGGAGAGTATGGCAGGCCGATTGAGTCATTAATAGCTAGTGAAGATTCTCAGTCATCCAGGACATGGTGAATTCTAAAAAATGCAATAAAAAAACAATAAAGTATAGTATAATAGTATAATAAATAGTATAATAAATAAAGTCCAGTTGTTTTTGTCTTGAACTTTTTTAAATTTGTCATTATAGGCACGTTTTCCTATTACATGATACAACAGCATGCCATACTATTACTACAATAGATATCATGAACTGTTTTTTTTTTTTTCAGTCAGAATGAATGAAACGGTCATATTTCAGTGTTATGGTTTATAAATATGGGAAAAAAAATCTATAAATATGTCACTTCGTCCTATAAGTTGCAAGGCATGTAAATTATGCAAAAAACTGCAACTTACAGGATGAAAAATACAGTACTGTAGTTATTATTTTCTACCTCTCTTTTTGAATTATGCATGTGTTCAGTGTTGAATTATTTTAAATAAACTGTTCTGTTTTCAAGTTTACAGTTTTTGTTTGCCATTAGAGATATGTTATGTGTGGGAACAATTAAACTTTTTCTCTTGGGTTAGATTTAAATAACAAGTAGGTCAGTGCTTTTATTGAGGCAAGAAGCAAATTGATGTATCCAGTAATTGTTATAAAACTACATTTACTACCAAAGTTTAGGAAGAAAATGACAGTAATCTATCACTTTACAATTAGTTGCTCTAAACTGAAGTACAACAGGTTGCCGCTACGGTTACAGCTCGGTGCCGTGATGGTATTAAAAAATATTTTGATGGTATTAAAAAGGTATTAAAAGGTATTAAATTCAACTCTGGAATTTCTGCATATACCCTGTAATTGCAATGGTTACTTCGTGTTGGGTCAGTGGGTGTTCCTGTCGGGTAGACGTTTGGGCAAAGCAGATTTCACTTAATCCCAAAAATAAGTAAACTGAAGGATTTATCTCATCGGAGTAGCTGACCGCAGCTCCTCCTCTGTCTGAGTCTGGTCTGAAGTCTGCTCGGATCTGCTCTCGAAGACGTCGTGTTTTTTCTGGTAAACAAAATATTCTACATAAATCATTTTGTGACACAATGTCAGAACAATGTTAGAGTATACTGTCTGTGTTGGAGCTGGTTTTTTTTTCATGATTTAGCACCGTCTACTGCTGTGGTTAGCTTAGCATGTCGCTAACGCTACATGCTAACTTCCACACATAACACTCAACAAAGTTCTGGTTCTGGTCCAGCCTGGACTTTTTTTGGCTGTGTGTTATTTTAGTTAAACTTTTATTTAGCTGGTTAGATATGATTGAGATAGTTTACATTTCTTTTTTCCAAGATAGACCAGTCAACAACAGCAGCTCTGAAAACATGACCCGTCATTAAACCAGAGTTATTAAAGCACACTTACAATAATTATGTGAATCAAAGAAGAGAAAAATGCACATGAAGCTAAAATTGTACTGAAATGTGAGTAAATATCTGTTAAAGTATTTACTAAACAAATCCGTTGATACATAATATAAATACATGTGTGTGTAATACATTTGCAGTACATACATACACTGTGTGTATGTGTATACTGTATACACACTGTATATACGGTACAGTATATACATGCCTACTGTACATACATACTGTATATACTGTACTGTATGTATATGCATTATACACACACATTGTATTTAATATACATAATATTTGAACACTGCAACATTGTCAGACTAGATCTTTCAGTTTGTTTTGATTGTAGGTCCCTGTTACTCTCATGTGAATAAAGCAGTGGGATGCTGTCTGTACAGAAAATATTCCATAACACAAGTTCATCTTTTGGTTATTACTAAATTTGTTCTATTGAATTATTTATACTTTCAGGAAGGCCTGCACACAAGTCAAACACAGACTGGTCACCCACGCTGAAGTTGACAGACACACTAACTCTGAGACACAGGAGCAGAAGAACAGCAGGTAATGACACAAGCACCTGGCACAATAATTCAAAAATATTAAAGTAAATCTAAGATAAAATTACTGAAATCAATATAAAATGGAACATTTATCTTTGTGAATGAGTAAAATTTTTAGGAGCAACTGTATTTATTTTGTCTACTTTGAGTAGCAAACTTGGTCTTATTTTAGACTTTGTGATGCAAACATGACAATGTTTACTAATCGTTTTTTTTTTTAAAGGTACAGACGAGTGAAGGGCCGAGTTCCATCGTCTTGGATTCCGGAGGGGTTGGCTGCTTGCTCCAGTCGTCCAGTGGTCGTCCAGTGGTCGTCCAGTGGTCGTCCAGTGGTCGTCCAGTGGTCGTCCAGTGGTCCCACATGATGAGGAATCTGTTCGTTTGTTTAAAATCAGAAACTGCCCATCATTCATTGTTGAAGAGTGTTTTTGATCTGGTATTTATTCAGCAGGCAAATCATTTTCATTAAAAGACATCAAATCACCAACAGTTCTCATACTGTGTTCAGTTTCAACTGTTTTGAGTTTATAATTACAGTATAGCTTTTATTCTGAACTTTATCAGTCTCCTCCTGGAGGAGGAACCATACAGCAACATGCATGTTTTTATGTTTTGTACATAAAGTCAAAAAAGGCGTTCAATACAGGATCAACTGGACTTTATTTGTTTGCAGAAAACATTTCGACTTCTGTCCAGAAGTCTTTTTCAATTCTGAATGAATGGAAGCTGTGAGAACGAGAAGTTTTATACAGGCTGACAAGCCACGCACCAACATATGAAATTGGAAACTGAAATAACACCACAAAATACCTAACATGCCCATTCTATTTAAATTGACAAAACAACACATCACAGCTTAACAGAAGGGGGTTTGTAACACATACATGTAAATTGAAAGATCACACCTTAACAGTAGGAGGTTCCCTTGAGGTCTCTGGTAGAAGACACAAAACTGTATGTAAATTGACAAAAAACACCTCCCAAACAACAACAGAGGCTACTCAGAGAAACTTTGTTAGTCTAATTTACAGACAAGACATCCCTGCTCCCATCCAGTGTAAAACGTTTTGGAATCAAATCCAAAACTGAGTTATAAGTCTTAGAAATATGTATAAAACTTCTCGTTCTCACAGCTTCCATTCATTCAGAATTGAAAAAGACTTCTGGACAGAAGTCGAAACGTTTTCTGCAACAAATAAAGTCCAGTTGATCCTGTATTGAACGCCTTTTTTGATATTTATCATGTCCTGGACGACTGAGAATCTTCACCAGCATATTTGTACATAAAGGTTTTATTTATTTGCAGTAGAACTACTTCTCATTATTAGACATTAAACAACGTATCTTAATTATTGAAATAAAGGTGAAACTTAGTGCAACTGTTTTATTCAAACTAAAGGTAATCACACGTACATTTAGCAATGCCTGTTTGACAGCAACACCAAATGTACTTAAAAAGCAGATTTATTTATAGAAATTATATTTTCACTCATTTGTTGCTGTGGTACATGACTGCACACAACTTCTGGACCAACGAGCTTCATCCATCCCTGGACCAACTGGAGCTTCATCCATCCCTGGACCAACGAGCTTCATCCATCCCTAGACCAACTGGAGCTTCATCCATCTCCTGGAACTCACCTTATGCAGAAATATAACAAAGGAGGGAAATAATTAAAATGCTTTCAGGGTTTAAAGCAACATTTAACCAATAGATTAAAAGGAGTTACCAAATTGTAACTTTACCACTAACTATTAACAAAGGCAGATCATAGTGGGAAATAAATAATATCAGTGCCATTTACTGTAAAACGTTAAATATTTTGACTGAGCAATAATTACAAATGATTTATTTTGTTAACACTAGTTTAAGTGAAAGGCAGTCATGGGCTAAATAAATAATGTAGTAATGTGAGAAATATCAGCGATCTTTACTGTGGTACAAGTAACATCAGGTAAGCTGAAGTAGCTTGTACAAGTTATTTACAACCATCTTTAACGTAGCAAACATTAGCTTAGCTGTTCCTTTTAATAAAGTAAACATGGCTGATATTTACTGTGGCACAAGTTACATTAGCGAAGCTAATCTTTATGTTAAAAATCCCTGATATTTACTGAATCTCAAGCTACGTGAGCTTAGCACACAGTAAATAACCGATGTTTACTGTGTAGCAAATAGCCAGTGGTGGGATGTAACTAAGTACAAATACTTTGTTACTGTACTTAAGTACATTTTTCATGTATCTGTACTTTACTTAAGTAGAAATAAATGTGGGTACTTTTACTGCACTACATTTTACATGAAGTATCTGTACTTTCTACTACACTACATTTCTTTAATGTGTTGAGTTACAAGTCAAAGTCAAAGTCAAAGTCAACTTTATTGTCAGAACTGCAATATGTACAGGACATACACAGGATTGAAATTGCGTTTCTCTCAGTCCCTCGGTGCAACAGTAACCATTTAAACACTAAAACACTGAAACATTTAATAAACATAAGCATAAAATAGTAAAAGTGTAACACTGTCCTGAGTTTTTGCATAGTAGTATAAAAGTATGAAAATTTACACCAACACTAAAACACTAAACATTTAATGAACATAAGCATAAAATGAAATAATAAAAGTGTAATACTGTCCTGAGTTTTTGCATAGTAGTATAAAAAGTATATCTATAAAATAAACTGAAGGTTCTAGCATTGACATTTGCAAAGAGTGGCAAAGCAGCATATGAGTTAATGTACACAGTATATGTATGAGGTAGTTGATGTTGGTATAGAGGCAAAGTGGCATATGCAGTAAGGCACATAAGGCACATTTGGCATCCTTAAATAAGGCTAGTCAGAGAATACTGTATATGTATCAGCAGTAGTGTAGATATAAAAGTAGTGTAAATGTAAACAGTAGTAATAAATGTAAACAGTAGTAATAAATGTAAACAGTATTAATAAATGTAAACAGTGAATGTAAACAGTAGTATGACTATAGGCAGTGATGTAATACAAACATTAGTGCAAATATGAGAAGTAGTGCAAACTGAATGAGCACATGACCGAGAGTTTAGTGAATAACCCGTTTGATGACACAGGGTCCAGTGTTAAAATCTTTGTGTTGTGTGGTAATGTGTGAGAAAGTTTTTTGTGTTAAGGCAGTTCAAATGGGAGGGGAGGCAGAGCAGGCAGAGTGTTTAGCATTCTGACTGCCTGATGAACAGAGCTGTCTCTCAGTCTGCTGGTTCGAGCCTGGAGACTCCTCAGTCTCCTCCCTGATGGCAGCAGTCTGAAGCAGCTGTGTAGTGGGTGTGTGGGATCACCTGCCATGCAGAGGGCTTTCCGAGTGAGGCGGTTGCTGTGTAAGTCCTGCAGTGAGGGGAAGGAGGTGCCGACGATCTTCTCAGCTGCTCTCACGATGCGCTGGAGGCTCTTGCGGCAGGATGCAGTACATGCACCAAACCACACAGTGATGCAGCTGGTCAGGACACTTTCTATGGCACCTCTGTAGAAGGTGCACATGATGGGGGTTGAAGCTCCAGCCCTTTTCAGCTTGCGGAGAAAGTAGAGACGCTGGTGAGCCTTCTTGGCCAGTGATGCAGTGTTCCTGCTCCAGGACAGGTCCTTTGAGACGTGCACTCCCAGGAACTTGGTGCTGTCCACTCTCTCCACTGTGGTGCTGTTGATGGTCAGAGGGGCATGTTGGGCATCCCTCTTCCTGAAGTCCACAACAATCTCCTTTGTCTTCTCCACGTTGAGAGTGAGATTGTTGTGTCCGCACCACAAGGCCAGGCGGCTCACCTCGTTCCTGTAGTCCGTCTCATCGTTGTTGCTGATGAGACCTACCACTGTTGTGTCGTCCGCAAACTTGATGAAGTGGTTGGAGCTGTATGATGGTGTGCAGTCTGTGTTAGCAGGATGATGGGGTGTGCAGTCGTGTGTTAGCAGGGTGAATAGAAGGGGGCTCAGCACACATCCTTGTGGGGCCCCTGTGTTCAATGTGATGGTGCTAGATGTGTTACTCCCGACCCGTACTGTCTGTGGTCTCCCGGTCAGGAAGTCTAGCAGCCAGTTACACATTGAGGTGTTCAGCCCCAGACTGTCCAGTTTAAGGATGAGCTGTTGGGGGATGATGGTGTTGAATGCCGAGCTGAAGTCGATGAACAGCATTCTAACATAAGAGTCCTTCGTGTCCAGATGTGTGAGAGCTGTGTGGAGGGCAGAGGAGATGGCATCGTCGGTTGAGCGATTAGGTCGGTATGCAAATTGGAAGGGATCCAGGGAGGCAGGGAGGACAGATGTGATGCTTTTCATGACTAGCCGTTCAAAGCACTTCATCAGGATGGGGGTGAGTGCTACTGGGCGATAGTCATTGAGGCATGCGGGCGTTGCCTTCTTTGGGACAGGGATGATGGTGGTGGCTTTGAAACAGGTGGGGACGATGGCCTGGCTCAGTGAGATGTTAAAGATGTCCGTGAAGACCGCTGCGAGTTCCCTGCACAGTCCTTCAGCACACGACCAGGTATGTTGTCAGGACCAGAGGCCTTCCGGGCGTTAATCTTGATGAATGATCGCCTTACGCTGTCTGAGGACAGCGCCAGCACCTGGCCATCAGGAGAGGGGGGGAGTTTATGTGCAGGTGTGCTGTTACTTGCCTCAAACCGAGCAAAGAACTCATTCAGTTCATTCAGCGTAGAGGTTGAGCTGTCAAAGGTCTGGGGGGATGGTGGTCTGTATTCCCTGCCACAGACTGCGTGTATCCTTGCTGTCCTTGAAACGGACAAAAAAGTTACATTCACGTTGCAGTATTTTGATTTGTCATTGGTCTGAAAGTAACTGATGTCGAGAGGAGTTGTTCCATTGAATCACTTCAAATTGGGCAGGTAATGTTAGACCCGCCTTCAAGAAGAGCTGGACCAATGACGTATATTCTACTATAAACATCATTGAGCTGGGAGCACCCACAGCACCACTAACGCACCCAAAATGGATTCCACTGCAGAGAGTGAGCCAGAAGATACACAACACCCATGATTTTATTGAAAGACTATTGAAATATTATTTAAAGACTATTGAAAGACTATTGAAATTGAAAGACTATTGAAAGACTGTTTAGTACAGCAGGACAGATTTTCTCTCCCAAAAGAGCCAGACTGGACAAAAAAAAAACTTTGAAAACCAACTTCTTCTGAACTTGAACAAGAAATTCTTGCTGCAATATTAAAATGTGTCAGTTCATGGATGTTAGGAGACAAGAGATATCTCCAATGCCCCTTTTCCACTTGGTGGCCCGGGTCGGATGTGACGTCATATTTGCGTGCCAAACGCGCGTTGGACAGCATTTCCACCTAACAGATGCGCGGCGCCGCGCCAAGATTCCGGACTCATCTCAGAGCAGGGCCGAGGCCGGCTGGACCCGAACCGTGGGGAGGAGGCTGGACTGAGTTTGAGGAAGTGGCTGCCGCGAGGGAGCAAACACCGAAGGACTTTACAAGATTAACACGGTAAAAACAATTATTTGTATTTAAAATTACAGCAAACATGTGTCTTAAGCCGAACTATTCCTTAATAAATTCACGTTGTTGTCAAAACGGCAGGATTTAAAAAAGTAGTTTCGCCACGTGCACGCGCGCCCCCGCGCGCGCACGTGAGCCGTCTTTATTTCTATAATGTAGCTAAATAAACGCTTTAAAAAATATATTTCATAGCTGGCTTTATACCACGAGGGTTCCTCAGGTTAACAAGTCCTTAATAATGTCACGTTGTGGTCAAATCAGCTGGATTTAACAAAGTAGGTCGACACGTGCACATCACATGCACGCGCGGGTGGGGTCGATCGGCGTTCTTTCTTTTAAATGTAGCTAAATAAAAGCTTAAAAAATATATTTCATAGCTGGCTTTATACCACGAGGGTTCCTCAGGTTAACAAGTCCTTAATAATGTCACGTTGTGGTCAAATCTGCTGGATTTAAATTGATTTGTTTTGACTAATTCCAAACCTGTCACATGTGCTTCGAAAATAAATTATTAAAAAATCGAATTTTAATTCAAATAACTCCAACAGCTTACAGTATGTACATGAACATGTTGTGATTACATTTTGTTAGTTTGAAAAATATCTGCTTTGTGGTTTCTGAGATATAAGATATGTGTTAAATACTAGTAGAAAAAAAAAGCTAGGTCGACACACTTATGTCTATAAAAAATCGAATTTTAATTCAAATAACTCCAACAGCTTACAGTATGCACATAAACATGTAGTGATTACACTGTGTTGGTTTGAAAAATATCTGCTTTGTGGTTTCTGAGATATTTGATATATGTATATATATCTTACATATATCTTATAAAATATATCTACATATAAAACAGTTTCTAGACTGAATTACCGGTAACCATGTTTTTCTTTTTTTTACAGTTAAGACGAAGAAGTCAACACCAGAATTTATCAACTTGTGTCTTCTGGAGGAAGCACATGAGACAACAGGAAAAAAATCATTTAGGTGGATGCAGTATTTATTTTTGTGCTTTTTTCACTTCTTAGTTTTCATAATAAACATTTTATTTCTTAAGTGGTGTCATTGAACAATAATTTCCTAAACATATTTTACAATGTTAAGTGTGTACAGTATAGTGTTTGTTTAAAAACATACTGGAAGTTAAGAATATTTTCCATTTGCATTTGACCTTTAAAGAATCATAAGAAAAAGATTATTAGATTTGAACAGCCATCCATCCATCCATCCTTCCTGATGTCGTGTCACGAGTAGTGCAGCAGCTTTTGCCAGGATGCACAGATGTCAACATGAACCCATCCATCCATCCATCCATCCTGATGTCGGGTTGTGGGTGCAGCAGCTTTTCCAAGGATGCACAGACGTCGCCATCAACCCCGATGAAGCTGTTCTTGGATGCCCAAACGAGTTTCCTGATCAACAAACATTTAATTATTAATACTTTGTTTTTACGTTTAAAGAAACATGCTTTTAATGTTTATGGGACAGTTTAAAGACCGTGTAAAGTGAATTTCAATATTTTCTTAAATAAACATTATAAATGTGATAATTGTAATCTTGTAAATGAGTAAAAAGTCTCAAAATTGTAGCTCAATTAATTTTGGAGTTATAGAGCAAACTGTGTATAAACATATTTCTATTTCAGGATTTTTTAGGCGTGTTTTAAACGTGACCGCGTTTCGTCACGCGGTCCTCATTAGTATAGCCCCACCCCCTGCTGCTCCAGTCATATAAATTGTTCTTCGCATGGGTGGAGCCGTTCACTCGCGAATCGCAGATAGCATCAGATAGCAATAGCATAGATATTTTGTTCATTGTTAGCTAGCTAATCAATTATGCCTCGTTCCTGCATCTTCCCTGGATGTTTTAATGGTCAGGGCACCTGCTACTGACCGTCTCCCTCCTCAGCCTCCGGACACCGCCGCCGCCTTTCCTGTTTCTTTTCTTTCTTTTTTTTATTGCTAAGCCTGTGCCCTACAAGTTCACAAGCTCCTTTTTTGCTAAGAAAATGCGACAGGTCCATTGCATACTTAGTTATCAACGTGATTACTCTTTATTTTAATCACCAACACAGCCCCCGCATGCGATGTGTCGGGTCGGACCGGGTGCAGCCGCGCGAGTCCGCTCATCTTCTAAACACAGAACAGCGGAGTTATGAATTATAGTTGTGTCCTCAACTTTTAAAATAAAACCAGAGTTGTTTGTGCACTAAAAACAGCGTAACTCTTGGAAAAAGGAGCAAACAGAGCAGGTTTACTGATGAACCTGTCTTCCTCCTCCACACACAGTTCAGCTCTGAGCGAGAGGGTCTCCTCCTCTGAGCTCTGAGCTGCAGAACTGCGCTGAAACCACGCCCATGCGCTGACACGCCCCCACCGTTCTAGACCCTGGGAAAATCATGTTTTTTCCTTATATTTGAGACTTAATTTTATAAGGTAAACAATGTTTTTAATCAGTCAGATTTATATGGGTGATTAATAACACATATTTATGCCGTGTGACAAACTCAAAACACAAATTTAATTTTACTTTACACGGTCTTTAAACCAAATTATCCATTTGCATTTGACTTTGAATTATCCCTGACAAAATATTACCGTTTAAATTTAATGAAATACAAACATTTAATATTACAGGGCCAATTGAAACCTAATTAATTCCTAATCTGTACCTTACTGTAAAAATAGTTTAACTGATTACAGGGCAGTGTGATCAATGTGTTAAGCAATGTTAACAGGAACCTTGTGCATATATGAGAATAATCTTTATTATAAAGAAACAAAATGGAAAACACATGGGTTTAAAACAAGCTGAAAAGTCTATAAAGTAAGATCAGAGCATTAAATAGCTCAAGGGACATTACCGCCAACAGGTGGTGAGACAAGGTCCTGCAGGGTGTTCTTCTTCTAATGTTTAGTGGTGGCTAGTAAATAGCTTGAGGTAACACTACCGCCACCACGTGGTAGGACGAGTGAGATTCTACACCCCGCCCACAGAAGGGCTGCAGATAGTGAATGGAGACAAAACCTACATGTGAGCCAATCCTAACTGGAACAGACCGGACCAGACTGAGCCGCTCTGGGCCGGTAAGTGGAAAAGGGGCACAAATGTCTCGACATTCAGGTCCAAGTTTTGAAAATTGTGTCAGGAAGTTAAAATATTGTTCACTTTTGACCAATTACAAGGTTGACTAGACAGTATTTTAACTAGAGTTGATGACAAAAATAGAGTTAAAATGATCAGAGCCTGTTAATAATAATAATAATAATGAATTCAATTTGTAATGCACTTTTCATTAATAAAAATCTCAAAGTGCTACAATGTGTAACAAGGTAAAGATAAAAAATAAAACAAGTGATAAAATCAAATAAAATCAACAATAATATCGACTAAGATCAAAGATAAAATCATGTAGATTTAGGCTTGCTTAAAAAAATAATAAAATAAAACAAGTGATAAAATCAAGTAAAATCAATAAAGATATTGACAGATCACACCTTAACTGTTCCTTTGTTAGGTCTCATTCTCCTTTTTTCAGACAGACAACTTTTACTGCAATGTGTTTATTGCAGTTAAAATGACACAATGGTTTGCAGTGCTGGGCAGTGCTAATCCAAAAATTAGTTCCGCAATTTCTAAAGCACTTATTGATTTATTTAGGTCCGCAATTTCGAAAGCAATTATGTATTAGCAATGCTAGCGGACGCTAATGCTAACACGCTAACCGCCATTTTGAACAGGGCAAATGGCGAAATACTTTTTCAAATCCAGCATATTTGACCATTTGAACCGATCAAGCTCAGACAAACCTTGTGCTATAAAGTCACTGACTTTATAGCACAAGGTTTTTATGAGCTTAACCAATGTAACCGGGTTCTGCTTCACTCCACTGTACCAAGCCAGCTCAAGTAACCCCTCGACTCTGCGTTGTGTAGTTTTTAAAGCCCAACACCCACCATGTTTTCAAATTGCATCGCCATTAATATTTATTAGTTTATTTAAAAATAATACAGGAGCGTTTACTTATATTGTGGAGAAATAACACTAAATGTGTTATTTCATGATTTATAGCAGATTTTAGCATGCAGCTCCGGGAAAATCTGCCCCTCTCCATATATGGGCATTCACAAGGGCATTCACGTCACCAGAGTGACGCCTTGGAGTTACAGGCGAGCAGAGGAAAAGAAAAAGGAAGCATTTTTAAATATTCCCTAAAGCTGCCTGTTGATTAATCCTGCTGTCGCTCACTCATATTCTGAGCGAGCATCCACTTAGACATACTAGTTTAATTCGTTTGATCGCGACAAATTCATTCATTTCCGCATCGACTTTTTATTCTCTCCCCGTGATCAGAAAGGCACCCAGCCTCGCAGCTGAGCTCTGCCCGCGCGCGTTCCCGACCCTCCCTATGGAGATAGGACGATACCTCCCCGCAACAAGGCTGACGAGAGCAAATACACTCGAGGGAGCAAATTACACCGGCACGAGGAACTTCAAAGGTGACCAGCGGAGCGGAACGAGGAGCCAGAGACCCCGCGCGCGGCTCGCTCCTCAGGGGCAGAATGAATTAGAGCAGCAACAGGTCCGCAGCGGTGTTATAAAATAAATAATAAATAAAATCAGAGCGCTGGTCCACACACAAATGCACCAGGAAATATGCAGTTTTAACGCACTCTCTCTCATAAACCTCCATGGAAACTCACTCCTACCTTCTGCCTTCTGGGTGGAGATCCATGTAACAAGAGGCATGACCCTTCGGGACTTTTCGGCCAGGTTTCCGGATTCATTCGGGAGTGGGTTTTTTTTTTTTTTTTTTTTTAACCCTCGCCTGGCCCAAATGCAAAAATGAAAATAAAATTCATAAAATACTACAGTAATTCTCCAATATGGTGAATTGTTACTGTCACGGTGGGTGTTGTCCTTTAAGGAAGACAAGGGGCTTCTGTGTGATCAGTTGGTTTATTTCCTGAATGAGAACACATCAGGGTTTGAATCAGGGCAACGGTTCAGCTTCATTCAGCACACTCTTGTGCAGCTTTCACAGACTGGCCCATTACAGTAAACAAATCATATTTTACAGAACATACAATGAAAATACAATAATAAATGAGGTACCTGATTGAGAACACATCAGGGTTTGAATCAGTGCAACGGTTCAGCTTCATTCAGCACACTACAACAGAGCATTATGTTAGCTTATTCTTTTACTCAGCACATGAAGTGTTGTCTAATATTAACAAACTTAAAAGTACAAGAATTGGTGCCAGGCACATATCTAATAAATATTCATTGCACACCTTGTCCACCTCCACCTCACGGACAAGGGTCACTCTTTTGAGGACCAGAATGTGCACATTTTGGACAGAGAGCACAGATGGTTTGAGAGGGGTGTGAAGGAAGCTGTTTATGTTAAGAGAGAAAAACCTTCTCTTAACAAAGGAGGTCTGAGATTTCAACTTTCTAAGACTTGTAACTCAGTTTTGGGGCTGATTCCCAAACATTTTACACCGAAGGGGAGCAGAGGTGTCTTGTCTGTGAATTAGACTGACAAAGTTTTTTGAGAAACCTCTGTTGTTGGTTTGTGAGGTGTTTTTTTGTCAATCTACATACAGTTGTGTGTCTTCTTTCAGAGACCTCAAGGGAACCCCCTACTGTTAAGGTGTGATCTGTCAATTTACATGTATGTTACCTCAGCTTGCAATTTACATATGTTGGTGCGTGACTCCTAAGACTGTTATAACTCCACACGCACACAGTCTGTTTCAGTGAATTGAAAAAGCCCTCTGGATAGAGGTCGAAACGTCTTCTGTAACAAATAAAGTCCAGTTGATCTTGTATTGAACGCCTTTTTTGATTTTATTGAGGCAAGAAGCAAATTGATAAAAAATCATTTACTACCAAAGTTTAGGAAGAAAATGACAGTAATCTATCACTTTACAATTAGTTGCTCTGAACTGAAGTACAAGAGGTTGCCGCTACAGTTGCAGCTCAGTGTCTTGATGGTATTAAAAAATATTGTGATGGTATTAAGAAGATATTAAAAGGTATTAAATTTAACTTGAGAATTTCTGTATATACCCTGATAACTTTCTCCCATGACTCCTCTGTATCATCCAAATGGTCATGGGTAAACTTAAGACGGGCCTGGCCTGAGGGGGCTCCGAGGTTCCAGTAGATGGGACCATGGGGACTTGTAGAGCTCCATCTAGCTTGCTTTGAATTTTGTTTTTGGTGACCAAACACAAAAAGTGCCTGGACTTCAGCATTAGGCCACGGTGTTGTCATCATTGTTTATAAAATCTTAATAATAGGTCCAGCTGCTGCTCCGAGTTCGTTATTGCAAATGGCGGTTCGGGTTGTTTTGAAAGTTTTTCAAACAACCAGTGACTCCACCCCCTGACCAATCAGTGGCCGACAGTGTTCTAATGTCAGGTTTTGGTGCCAGCTCGGCACAGTTGGAACCCCAAAGAAAAAGGTACTGAAAAAGGATCTGGTTCCACGAATAAAGTGCCAGTGAAAAAAGCCTTGGAACCGTACCGAGCCGGGTCGAATCGTGCTGAAATGGTGCTATGGAAAATGGATACAGTATTGGACAACTTTTCTGATTGATGGTTCTGTGCTGACTGTTTTTCATTGTGGATGTTTTTAGGTAAAATGTTCCCCACCATTGGAGATGTGCACCTGGCCCCCTTCACAGATGAACAGCTCTATATGGAGCAGTTCACAAAAGCCAACTTCTGGTGAGGTGGAAATAAATGAACCACATGTACCAATCTAAAACTGTTCTCCCTTCCTCGTGAAAACATATACATACTGGTGATGAATGTACTGGTAATCTGTGTGAAAAATTGTTGTTTACAACCTTGAACCGTCAACATATTGTCAGTGTTTCTGTCTCAGACTTAAGCCGCTTTGCCATTGGTAAGTGCGACTCCATTCGGCTCTCGGCTTATCAGTTCTTCTCAGGCGTAGGTGATTTGCCACTGTGACTTATTTCCCCGCTCTGTGGGCGGTATCGTAACAGTTCATTGTGTTCAAGCCATGCCCATTGTGGTCCTTAATCGCCCTATAATTAGGCCCGGGCAGCGAAGCGCTGTGAAGGCCTATTGTATCTGCTCTGTTCAGGCCCAAGCTGCAAATTTTTCCGCCAAATGAATTGGCCTTTTGGGGGCCTTAACTTATCCCAAAACTCAACAAATTTGGCAGACGCATCAGGACTGGTGAAAAATTATGTATTTTGGGGGCGTCGTAAAAATCGCAACAAACGGCTCAAGAGCGACACCTGGAAATTTTCAAACTACCCTCCACATTAAAGCATCCGTGACATGATTTTGTAACAATGCATAAAATTGCCCAACATAAATATATTGTATCATTCAACTATGTTCGTTTTTGCAAACAAAATGATAAATCAATTTAATTTTGATTTTAAAGTGATTTTAAACTTTGCGCCGTGTTCGTTCACGGGAAATCCGATTACACGCGAATGCAACATCTGTGACGTAGTATCGGGCAGAGGCAGTCTGCGTCTGTCTGTAGATCGCTTGCAGATTGCTTTTATTTTTTTATTTTTTTTTTAAATGCCGTTCCGTTGTGTCGCATTTGGGTGTTCTAATATCATCAGTGAACAAGTGAGCCTTTTCACTTTCCCAAAAGATGAAATACTTTGTCAAGAATGGAATAAATAAAGCTGCCCCCCCCTCGGAGCTCCCTCGCTTCCTGAAAAGGTAAAACTCAAATAAATACAGGTGCAGACCTAAATTAGAACCTGCTGTTTCTTGTTCATCTAACTTTCTGCAGCTTCCCAAACAGAAGACAAATACCGTATTTTCCGGATTATTGGTCGCATCGGAATATAGGTCGCAGTGTCCAATTATTGCCAAAAAATAAGAAAAATCCATAAATTGGTCGCACCGGAATATAGGTCGCACCTACGTCACCGCCGACGTAACGCGTCATCCACCGCTGACGCGCCGCGTGACCGCTGAGACAACCCGACAATATGGACCGAGTGTTTAGCTATGCTGCTAATGTCTGCCAGAAGCTAACAGAAGCTAAACACGAGACGAGTCCGTCTCTGAAAACACGAATAAAAAATCTCATCTCATCTCAAATGTTTTCTCCAGGACATAGTTAAGTACATTGGACCCTTATAATTACTCTGTAAGCAGAAATAAATATACACGAGTGTTTAGCTCTGCTGCTAATGTCTGCCAGAAGCTAACAGAAGCTAAACACGAGACGAGTCCGTCTCTGAAAACACGAATAAAAAATCTCATCTCATCTCAAATGTTTTCTCCAGGACATAGTTAAGTACATTGGACCCTTATAATTACTCTGTAAGCAGAAATAAATATACACGAGTGTTTAGCTCTGCTGCTAATGTCTGCCAGAAGCTAACAGAAGCTAAACACGAGACGAGTCCGTCTCTGAAAACACGAATAAAAAATCTCATCTCATCTCAAATGTTTTCTCCAGGACATAGTTAAGTACATTGGACCCTTATAATTACTCTGTAAGCAGAAATAAATATACACGAGTGTTTAGCTCTGCTGCTAATGTCTGCCAGAAGCTAAACACGAGACGAGTCCGTCTCTGAAAACACGAATAAAAAATCGAATCTCATCTCAAATGTTTTCTCCAGGACATAGTTAAGTACATTGGACCCTTATAATTACTCTGTAAGCAGAAATAAATATACACCGAGTGGTTTTGAAGCTATTAATGACGTTAACAGAAGTAACACCGATAAAAAACTAATCAGCCAACACGAGACCAGTCCGCCTCTGACACTAATATAAAATCGAATTTTATGTCAAATGTTTGCTATAGACCATCGTTACGTACATTCATGTCTTATAATTTAAACTCTGTAAGCATAAAAAATATACACCGAGTGGTTTTGAAGCTATTTCTAACATACCGGTAAACAGAACGACAGCCACGAGCTAACAAAAAGCTAAGCTAAAAGATCGTTTTTTTTTTCTCAAACATCTAATAAAGCTACCGGTACTCACTTGTAAACGTCCACACTGTGATTCCATTCTGTAAGTTTCAGAAAAATCCGCTCAGTGGTTCTTGACTTATCTTGCAAAATAAACCAGCTAAGAAACACAGCTAACAGCTACATCCAGGCCAGCAGGCACACAGTCAGTCCGAGCACAGGAGCTTATTTTGGGACACATGCAGCTGGAAACGGTCTTCTTCTTCTTCTTGGGTCGGTGTACTCCTCTGGAAGTGGTAATGCACAGCGCCACAGCGTCCCTAGTGGCCAAAAGTGGTACTGCACAATTTTTCTGGCAAAGTGAAAAAGGCTGATATCTGAGTCAAAAATTGGTCTAAAAATATGGAAAAAAATCCATAAATAGGTCGCATCGGATTATAGGTCGCAAGCCTTGAAAAAACCATAAAAAGGTGCGACCTATAATCTGAAAAATACGGTAGCTCAAATCTTCACTTAGATTGATAAATTCGTCGGGTTTTAAATTGTTCGCCATTAATATGTAAAAGCATACCAGAGCCCTCTGCCCGATACTACGTCACAGATGTTGCATTCGCGTGTAATCGGATTTCCCATGAATAAACACGGCGCAAAGCTTAAAATCACTTTAAAATCAAAATTAAATTGATTTATCATTTTGTTTGCAAAAACGAACATAGCTGAATGATACAAGATATTTATGTTGGGCAATTTTATGCATTGTTACAAAATCATGTCACAGATGCTTTAACCTTAGTTGGTTGTAGACGCATGAAATTTGGTACACTTGTCTAATTCCCCAAGATGCACAGAAAACCCTCTGGCACCAACGTTGGACGATAAACAGGAAGGTGGCCATTTTGGAACGCCGTCCCAAATTTCACACCTTTTTGGAGGTTTACAGCCTCCGCATTTGAAGGAACTCTTAGGGATTTCGCTCCATCGGTTTCAAACTGGGCTATTTTGTTCAAAAAGCATGGGGGACGAAAAGTTATCTAAACGGTTCATTTCAGAGCATGCTGAAGGGGTAGGGCCAGACCTCAAAGTTTGACATCTTGCCATGAAAAACAAAATGCTAATAGCACCTACAGGAAAACTGTCTGAGACATCAAACCTTCAGTGACTGATCCACATCCGGTACCCTGCAAGACTGAATGGTCAAATCATGACGTCAATTAAGCCACGCCCCCTGACGATAGGAAGTTCTATTTTGTGTAAGCTACGCCCTTTAAAAGCTGTCACTATTGGGTTTACCTGCATGCAGCTCGCCGAACACTGAAAACTTCTAGTCCACGCCCACCTGTTGTGTGGGTCCCACCCGGTCCGTTATAAATTGCATCTGGACTGGAGCTCGACTCCCGTTTTTCTTCAGCCAACGCAAAGAACACGACTTCTACAACAAAAAAGATGACTTGAACTAAGAAGACCTGTCTACCTCATGTGTCAGACGGGCTACATTTTATCGACGGACCTGCACGTCCTGTGTGAAAGCTTCCTGGGAGCTGACCACGCTCGGCCAGCTTTGGATCCGCTCTTCTCCTGTCCAGCCTGTAATTTATTTTATTTTTTTCGGCTGAGGAGAAGCAACGCCAGTATGAGCTCTTTTCCTCTAAGGAGGATGAGTTTCAACCGAGGGGGGACAGTTTGCTCGATGATTTTTTGGACTCCATAGACGTGGAGTTCGCGAACACGTCCCTCTCTGAAGCTGAAACGGCTAGCAGCCGTGCTCCATCCTGCCTTACAGGAGGTTTGGAGCCGGTGTTGCCTTCAATGGTCGCCCCCCCCGAGCGCCCAGGGTTCATCCACCACTCTGTTCCACGAACTCCTGGAGATAATTGGGAGATCGACAAGAGCTCGCAACCTGGAAGTGCCCGAACCGGAAACCCAGACCACGCCGACCCTTTGGCAGGAAGGTTTGCCGCCCAGCACAGCGGACACCGGGACCCAGCCTGGCCTTGTTTCCCGGTCGTGTCCGCCCTCCTCCTGGGTTCAGCCAATGACCTCGTAAAGCTGAGGGCTCCGGTCGCCTCCTACGCGGCCATCACCATGGCCGAAGGGCTCACGGACCAGGGTTTTCCCATCGTGTCTCCCCTAAAACCCAGCTTGACTGCTGTCTTCGGGGTAAGAGCAGTGAAACACGTCGGCCGACGTATCACCCCACCATCCCACGGTGACCAGCTCACTGCTAAGCTGACGGACAGAATCCTTCAGTGCTCGTTGCAGGTAGGGGCAGCAACCAACAACATCACTATGTTGGCCCTTAGCAAAGCTAAGGAGGCGAAGGAACCAAATCCGTTCTCCACAGAACCAGACCAGATCTGCACGGCAGCGGACACGATCACCAACCTGTGTGCGGCGCTTGTTACGTGCTCCGCCCGCATCTCATCCTGCGCAACGTTGTTGCAGAGACAGATGTCTGAAACGGTCCTGTGTCCCCAGATGGCCTCTTCGGTCCCCATTTCCAGTCGGTCCTGAACCAGCTGCAGTCCTCATCCGACGCCCTGGACCCTCCCCCGAGCAGACTCCCGCCCTGCTCGGACACCTGGCCGCTGGCAAGATCAAAGCAGGTTCCACTGCCAGCAGCAGAGACGTTCCACGGCTGTGGCAACCTTTTCTGGGGGCCCCCTCATCAGCCTCCCGCAGAGGACAAACGTCCCAGATGCATCAAAGACCTGGGACATTCCGAGGCAGAGGCCGACAACAGACTTCATGGTTTGAACCAAACGCAGGACAGGTAGAGGAGGCAGTTTAAGAAATGACGGTTTAGTGGGGGTGTGTTTGATGAGATGAGCAGTGGTTTTAAAGTGAAAAATAAAAAAAACTCAAAAAGCTGAGTTTTTCATTCAGACAAGCTGAATTCATCTCTTCTGTCTTTTGTAAACACGTCCTCCATATTTAATGAGAAGGTTGACCTGAGGCAACTTTTCAAAGGTAAATAAAAAGAAAAACTACCGTACTCTGATGCATGCTCAGTAATCCAGGTAGAAAAATCTAAAAAAGCTAAGTCTGGTCCTCTGGACATTCAAAAAACAAAAGAAAAAGGAAAAAAAATGTAGCAACGTTTCGTCTTTCGTCCGAAAGACTTCCTCAGTCGGAGTTGCTGTATTCAGCTCAGTCTATAAATAGCACCCTCTCACAGTGGATCAACCAGTTTGCTGATGACAGCCAAAACCAGCTGTTCACATGATCAAGGAGGACCATCAGCCTAACGATGGATCGTTAGCACCCTGATGGTTGTTTGCTATTCACAGAGGGCTGAGTGATACCAGCAATAACAGCATTGTAAGAGGGGGACAGTTGAACCCGGAGGCCTCCATCTCTGTTTAATGAATAATAATAGAAATTTCGCATGTTCCTGTTATACTGATTTGTTTGGTTATACAGTATTGGAAATTGTGATGTTTGTGACAATGTGCTAAATATTGAACCGGAATACAGAATTAACAAAATAAGGTCTTGTTCAAAAAAAAAGAGAGAAAGAAATGGCTTCCTCTTTGCACTGTAGAGTTTCAGATGGCACGGTGGATTGTGTTCACTGACAATGTTTTCTGGAAGTATTCTTGAGCCCATTCTGTTATTTCCTTGACAGTGGCATTCCTGTTTGAGTTGCAGTGACGTTTAAGAGCCCGGAGATCACGAGCATCTAGTAGAGTTTTACGGCCTTGACCCTTAAGCCCCCAGTATAGCTCCGCGTGAGTCCGAGCGCCGCGGCACGCCG
>JBBPBX010035930.1:19137-31777 GCA_038048925.1 Garcialebias charrua | reverse complement strand
GTAGCAATAAACAATACATCAATTAGATGCATGATAAATGAAAATTACCGACCTCATTTTCATTTATCGGCTTTATTGTTTCTTCAGGTCTACTGAAGACCACACCGAGTGTGCGCCATTTTGAGAACCGAAAAACAGGAAGGAGAGACAGCCCATGTCATGTCAAGGGGCCTCCCTCCCATTTTCTTAAAGAGACATACTGCTCGCTCCCTCACTAGCCATCCTTCAGTTCATACTGTCTTATGCTGCCATCCGGTGGTCAAAAAAGGTACTACAACAAAACAAATTAACCAACATTTTTTCTTAAATTATTACTACGGTAATTTCTGTCAAATTTCAAACAATATTATTGTTTATTGCAATAATTTCGGAGACAATTAACCGCCCAGCAAAATGTGTTATCGGTAAAGGCCTTGTAGGGTTATATAAACATCTGCCAGTTAAAACAATTACAGAATGTTCGATTAGTTCGGATCTTTGGAAGTGATGTTATTTATCAAGGTCTTTAATTATTTGCAAGCAGAATTGGCAGCAGCAGCTAGCTGTAGCACTTCTACTGAAACACTTCAAATAGAAATATACAGTAGTAATGTAGAAAACAAATAGGAGCACAACACAAATATTAAGACAGTGTCTGTTATCAGAAACAAGAGATAAAGGCATATTAACCCAAATAAATGCTTTTGTTGTCATAGCAACCAGAGCTGGAGTGATCTCTGATCGACTGGTCTTCCAGTGAGCGTGCTCACTTCACAAGGCTTCAAGCAGAAATTTATTTTGAGAAACAAACGTTTTTAGTATTGTTCGGAGAATTACAGTATTTTCCGCCTGATAGGTCGCACCGTTATATAGATCGCTTTGTCCAATTATTGGCAATAATTTGGAAAAATCCATAAACGGGTCGCACTTTTTGGTCGCATCTATTATGCGTCACCGCTACGCGACGCGTCAGCGTGTCATTTGCCCTGCTGAAAATGGCGGCCACAGAAGCGAGCGAGCACGGAAGGACTTTACCAGATTAACACGGTAAAAACAATTACAGTATTTGTTTGCTGAAAATTATAGCAAAGATGTGTCTTAGCTGAACTTTTCCTTAATAAATGAATGCAATTGTCAAATCAGCTGGATTAAAAAAAATAGTTTCGCCACGTGCACGTGTACGGGTGGGACGGCTTTATTTCTTTAAAATTTAGTTAAATAAACCCTTAAAAATATATATATTTCTTAGCTGACATTATAGCACAAGGGTTCCTGAGCTTAACCGTTCCTTAATAAATTCACTAAATGGTCAAATCTGCTGGATTAAAAAAAGTAGTTTCGTCACGTGCACGCACGCGGGTGGGGCGGCTTTATTTCTTTCAAATTTAGCTAAATAAACACTTAAAAATATATATTTCTTAGCTGACATTATAGCACAAGTTTTCCTGAGCTTAACCGCTCCTTAGGCTCGACTACTGCAACTCCCTGTTTATTGGAATCCCTGGTAAATACCTTCAGAAGCTTCAATATATTCAAAACAGTGCAGCAAGGATTTTGTTGAGAGTTCGTCAATTTGAACATATTACGCCCATTCTCCATAACCTTCATTGGCTTCCTGTCGCCTACAGAATTCAGTACAAAACTGCTCTCATTACACATCAATGCTTACACGGAACTTCACCAGATTATCTAAAGGACATTCTTGCACCATACTCATCCACCCGGTCTCTACGGTCACAGAACAGTCATCTACTTCACATTCCGAGAACCAAATTAAGGACCATGGGAGACCGGGCTTTCAGTGTGGCTGCCCCCCGCCTGTGGAACTCTCTTCCTGACTGCCTAAGAGCTCCACAGTCACTGGTTGACTTTAAGAGCGGCTTGAAGACCTTTCTTTTTAACCAAGCATACTCTGCCTCCTCATGATTCTATCTTTGATCTTAGTTGATACTGTTATTGATTTTATTTGTTTTATTACTTGTTTTATTGACATTTAATTCTGTTGCACTTTGTAGCACTTTGAGATTTTCGTTAATGAAAAGTGCGTTATAAATTGAATTCATTATTATTATTATTATTATTAATAAATTCACGAAATGGTCAAATCTGCTGGATTGAAATTGTTTCGCTTTGACTTCTTCCAAACCGTCTTGTGCGCTGCGAAAATTAATTATAAATAAATCGAATTTTAGCTCAAATGTCTCATACAGGTCACAGTTTGTAAATGACCACCAAGTAATTATGTTCTGTAAGTTTGATAAAAATCTGTCCTGTAGATCATGAGTTATTTATCTAAATAGTATCTGTTTACGGTAGCTAACCGCTAACAACAAACAACAATGCTAAAAGATTGATTTTTGTTGTTGCTCTAAACATCTCCTGCAGCTAACAGTTTGTAAATGGCCACCTAGTAATTACGTTCTGTAAGTTTAAAGAAAATCTGTCCTGTGGTTTCGTAGTTCTTACCTCCAGAGCAGGAGGCCAGGCTGCGACAGAGTCAGTCCGAGCAGAGGAGGCTTTTTTCGGACAGACACATGAGCTGGGAACGGTTGGTGTACCCTAGCGGACAAAAGTTGTACTGCACCCCTAGCGGCCGAAAGTGGTACTGCACCATTTTTTGCCAAAATGAAAAACAGTCATATCTGAGCCAAAAATCAGTCTAAAAATATGGGAAAAAATCCATAAACAAGTCTCACCTCTCTATTAGTCGCAGGGCATGCAAATTAGGCAAAAAACTGCGACCTATAGTCTGGAAAATACGGTATACTCCAGATACAGTTGCATTATGCAACAATAATATTTTTGCCAAATTAATTGTTGTAAAAACTGACAATGATGTATAGGCTATTAAAATTATGCTTCCATCAATCACTACTTAAAGACCGTGTAAAGTGAAATTAAATGTGTGTTTTTAGTTTGTCACATGGCATAAATATGTGTTATTAATCACCCATTTAAATCTGACTGATTAAAAACATTGTTTACCTTATAAAATTAAGTCTCAAAAATCATGAAAAAACATGATTTTGCCTTGCCCTGGAACGCTGGGGGCGTGTCAGTGCGTGGGCGTGGTTTCAGCGCAGCTGCGCTCGTGTCCTGCCCCTGCCCTGAGCTGACTGTGTGGAGAGGCAGGCAGCAGAGATCCAGTAAACCTGCTCTGTTTTTATCCGAGTTCTGTCTGTAACAGCAGCTACTTTTTCCAAGAGTTACGCTGTTTTTGTAAATAGTTTTCTTGTGTGTTTTTAATCTGGAATGAATAAAAAAAAGAGTTGTACCATGCGGGATTTGAACCCGTGGGGTTTGGGACAGAAGGCAAGCGCTTTATCCATTGACCTATCCAGGCATTACAGATACTCGGTATAAAACCACGTGGTATAAAAACATGTTATGATTTGTACGGGTGCCCTGACCATTGCGACATCCAGGGAAGATGCACGAACGAGGCATAATTGATTAGCTAGCTAACAATGAACAAAATATCTATGCTATTGCTATCTGATGCTATCTGCGATTCGCGAGTGAACGGCTCCACCGAGGCGAATTTATACGGCTGGAGCTGCAGGGGGTGGGGCTATACTAATGAGGACCGCGTGACGAAACGCGGTCACATTTAAAACACGCCTAAAAAATCCTGAAACAGAAATATGTTTATACACAGTTTGCTCTATAACTCCAAAATTAATTGAGCTACAATTTTGAGACTTTTTACTCATTTACAAGATTACAATTATGACATTTATAATGTTTTTCCATTGTTTATTGAAGAACATGTTGAAATTCACTTTACACGGTCTTTAACTTATCTCATACGTTGTTTTAAGATAGCAGCAGTCCACTTTGGTTTTAGTCTAGCTCAGACTAGGGGGTTACCTCATCAAATGAGTCAAAAGTAAACAATTTCTCCAAAAGAACTATAACTGACATGCAGGCTGTTCATAATGTTCATAACTTCCCATCGTACTACAGTTCAAAAGATCGTAACGATCCCTTTAAATGATCTGCTCGATAATCTTAGTCGTCTGTCAGGTCTGATATTCTTCTGATTGCGTACTAACAATGGGAAACACTGAAGGACATGAACTTTTTAGTTATGTACCAAAAATGCTTGAAAAACTCTTCGCTGCGGCTGCTGCTTTTAATAATTACAGCGGCACTCATTCAATTTTGATCATGTTTTCTCTCCAGTTGCATCATTTCCCCAACTGTCCCAAATTCCAGAACTGCAATCAACCTTTATTATTGAGAATCAGCTGGGATCTTCTTTTAATAATGATAATAATAATAGGAAGCTGTGATGTATGACTTGCTTTTTAACAGCTTAAAAAATTACAGTACAGGAATTAGTGGTTTTGCGTGTTTGTCTGTTACCAAATATCTTATGAACCTCTCAGCAGATCTTAATGAAACTTGCAGAAAGTAATCACTGGATGAACATCTATAGCTAACGGATATTTGGAGTAAACCTGGTTCAAGATGGCTGCTACAGTCAACTGATCTTAAACACAAAAAATGGCTGTAACTTTGTTTAGTTTGCAAATATCCTAAAATATGTAGCCAATACTGACCTCTGTCACATACAGTATTCTGGTCGCTAAAACATTTTTGCTAGATCCTTGTTTAAATTTTGCCTATACCTACAATTAGGCCTGTCACATTATCAAATTTGTTGGGCGAATAATTGTCTCAGAAATGATTGCGATAAACGATAATATTGCTTGCAATTTGACAATAATCAGTAATTATTGTCAAATTTAAGAAATGTTGGTTAATTTGTTTTGAATGTAATACATTATTTGACACCACTGGATGGCAGTATAAGACTGTTTGAACTGAAGGATGGATAGTGAGGGAGCGAGCATCGTGTCTCTTTAAGCAAAATGGGAGGGAGGCCCCTTGACGTGACATGGGCTGTCTCTCTTTCCTTTTTTTCGGTTCTCAAAATGGTGGCCGCTTGGTGTAGTTTGAGATCTTTAGCATAGCATTTTTCACACAAAGCTATTCATTAAAAAAATCAGTAAACAATTTCTCAGCTTCTTTTCGCAGAGAAAAACAACTTTTTACACGAAGGCACGGGTTTCAACTGTGAATTTTGGAGCTTCGACAAGACAGGTTTTTTTCCCCCGAGGTCAGCCTGTTAACTTAGCTCGTAGCTTAGCTTCTCGGCTTAGCTGTTTTTAACCGTCCAAAAATACGATTTTGGACGGCCAAAACAGAATTTAAAGAGAAAAGAGAAAGGGAGGAATCAGTGAAGAACACTGGAGTTGAGTCTTTTGTCATCCAATGTCATCAGTAGAAAGAGAGAGATACGAAGAAACGATAAAGCCGATAAATGTAAATGAAGTCGATAATTAACATTCATCATGCGATTCGTTGATTTATTGTTTATTGCGACAGGCCTACCTACAGTATTTGGAGTCATCTCAGTTTGGCTGTTAGCAACATATGTCATAAACCACTGTTTAGATTTTATTGACGCTTTCAGGAATGTACATCTACAGCTGAATAACTTTTGGTGTCAACTCATTTTAAGATGGCTGCAAAAGTCGATTGACCTTGGGAAACACACAAATGGCTAAAATTCAGTCATTTTTACAGATGTTGTGCTCAACTTTTTGTTGCAGTAGCTGAGTCATTCACAAAGCAAACTCTGAGCGTGACTCTATATTGCATGATATTAAGCGTAGCATTATTTTTAAGGGTTGTCCAAAACAAATACAACTTTGTCATTGCTCACTGACAGACGATATGCATTCCTCCAAGGAATGCTGGGCCTTTTACTATGATTTCATAAGAAATTTCACATGAAAACAAATATTCCCGCATATTTTTGGCCATGGGCAAGCAATTTCATGTCTTAATTTTAAGGCCTGGGAGACGATAAACAAAATAAACACTTACTGGTCACAGTTGCTGGACAACAATTGGTCATAATAAGTGTAGCAGTGGATGAAAAAGCCTAAAAATATGGGGAATATAAATATATAAGTGAGTGAATGAGCCTGTGTTTAGCTTTATTATTCAAGAAATACTGAATGATAACACCGACCCTGTGGCTGTGCGGATCACATTGGCATGCAGCAGCAGTGGGTTCAGACTCAAACAAAGGGCAATTTATTCCAAGACATCGACATGCCTCTTCCTTTTGATCCCCAAACACTGACCTTGACTCTTTAAACTGCCTGCATCTCACTGGAGGTAAAACAAAAGACAGGAGGTCTTATTTTCTGTGCCATATGTTCCGTTTTCACCATCAGCCCTGAAACAGCAGAGAGCCGAAGCACCTTTCAGCAGGTTTCTCCCTCCACGGGCCCTCACACCTGCCTCTTCCTCGCCAGAAATAGTCTTCTGCAGCAGCGTGCTCCTCACTGGGGCGGGCAGATATGTGAACTCAAAGAAAACAAAGGCACCTGTGGAGATGCCCGAGTAAAAATAGCAGAGCCCTCATCCTCTCCTGCCGACAAGGCTGTGTGGGGGGGCTTTCCCTGAATCTCATTAATCTTGGCGTTTTTGTAGTTATTTATCACATGGGGTTACATAACAGAAAATCACATTAAAGTGCCCTATCTGAAGAAGGTGTGGGGTGCACATGCGGCTGCTTTAAAGTGGACCGTATTTGGAGCGGTCTAGTTAAAGCGCAGGTCTCCCTTCTCCTGGGGATGCTGCTGATGCAGTGTTCGGGAAGCAGTGGGAGGGTGGAGGACTGTGGGCGGATTGGGCTGAGTTAAGGATGAAGAGATTCAGTAGAACACGGGAGTAGGAGGAGGAGTGGGAGAACAACCAGAAGGAGATCACGTTATTGTGTCATATCTGCTGCTACTGGTGGGTATCCTCTCAGCCAAGTTCTCAGCTCATTAGGCTGCTTATATCACTTTGAAAACCCCAAGGGAAGGGTGCATGTGGAGTGTCATCGTATATAAATGAATAAAGCCTTGTGTCTTGGAAAAAATAGTCATGGAATGGCGGTTCAGCAGGTTATGACATTTCAAATCCCAACATGGCTTTAACTTTAAATAATAATTCACTCTTTACTTGATTTGCATTGAAAACAAGTTCCAATAAATGCATTCAAGAGCGCCAGTGTAAATAAAGCAATTATAATACAAGACAGCAAATATAAACTGGGGAGTACCCCATTGTTCACTAAACACCCACCTACTACAACGTGAACACCTTTATTACAATTTTGAGGTGAAAATGACTTAAATGGTCTCAGTTGTTGAAAATTATGCAAAACTAGCTTCTTAAAGCATCTGCATATATTTTTAATGTGATGTAGGTGTTTAAAGTATTTGTAAATAGTGAATATCTTAACTGCAGTAGATCGCTGTCAGCGTGCTCTCAGTTAAGAGTCACTCGGGGCGGGTTCCAATGAAAGCCATTGAAACGTAATTCGTTGTAAGTGTGGTTCACAATTTTCAACATTTTTACAAGCGAACACACTGTATGTTGCGGTGAAGCAATCAAGAACTGGTGTATGCTTTTCAAAATTGAAAACAAACACTTTCCTTTGATACCTCCTGTGTAACCAACATTTAGTTATTCTCCCGCATGACAAATATTGACACACCACTTGATCTAGGGTTAGCCCGATTGCAAGCAATGTTCCCAAGTGAGGGATCAGTGGCTCAGCTGTGAGCTCCTTTCCATCTCAATTCGCTCAAAACAAAGAAACACAATGCGTGGGCACAGCTGCCACTGATCCCGCTCTGAGTGACAGGCCTCCGATGACCCGGGACTTTTATTTTTGAAATTTTAATGACTAATTATTGTCAAATTTCAAACAATATTATCGTTTATCGCAATAATTTCTGAGACAATTAACGCTCAGTAAAATTAGTTATCGTGACAGGCCTAGTTCGACCTTTGACTGCTAGATTTAAGTTGTTTTCTTCGTTACAACCTCAGTTCTAAAAACAAAATGTCTCCAAACTGAGAGCAGGTACCGTTAGACTAGCCTGGTTAAAACCAGACCCTTGTCCTTCACTTCGCTTTGTACTAGGGTCTTGGAACTTCTCCCATAGAAAACGATTTCTCCGGTCGATTTTTGACCGGACCAATCAGAGAACAGAAGGCGGAGTTTTGTTAGTTTAGCCTGGCGAGGTCCAGGCTATCAGATAAATAGCTCAGAAACCACTCGGTGGATATTTTTTCTGCTACCAGTGTGTAATTATATGGCTCTAATTTACTGACTGTTGGCCTAGATGAAACATTTGAGATAAAATTCGATTTTTTATAATTTATTTTCGTAGCGCACCCGAGGCTGTTTGGAAAATGTCAAACCGAAACAATTTAAATCCAGCAGATTTGACCATTTCGTGAATTGATTTAGGAACTGTTAAGCTCAGGAACACTTCTGATATAACGTCAGCTAAGAAATATATTTTTTCTCAGCAAAGAAATAATAGTTTTTTACCTTGTTTTCATGAAAATTCCTTCGTGGCGGCAGCCATTTTAACTGACGACGTCAGTCGACGTCGTTCAAAACTCCGCCTTCTGTTCTCTGATTGGTCCGGTCAAAAATCGACCGGAGAAATCGTTGTCTATGGGACAAGTCCCAGACCCTAGTACAAAGCGAAGTGAAGGACAAGGGTCTGGTTTTAACCAGGCTACCGTTAGACAGGAATCCTCATTTGTTAATGGCACAAATCTTGTGCATTTAGTTAAAAACAGCTAAAGAAAAATGAAGTGGTTTGGTACGAATTGATTAGGTTCTGTAGTTTTCCATCAGTCTGTTGTGGTCCTTCCTGCTCAGAAGAAAAGAGTTCACTTCATGTCATATACACTTTTGCTTCTATAATTTTTTTTCCATTCTGCTCGTTTTCCTCAACTCTTCGAAATCTGGGTGAAAACTCAGCTCTTAATTACTTGTGTGTATTTCACACACACTGATAACAAAAAAAAGACATGAAACCATTATACTTGCACAGTTGCAGCCTACATGGACACTCCTTACTGAGCTGATTAAAGTAATCTCTTGCAGATATGTGTCCCCCATTAAGTTGACTAGAGTCCAGCATTTACAAGGGGAGAGAGCTCCCGCTCGTCGATGTCTCATCGAAAGATGTTTCATCAGCATTTGCACGAGTTTAGCTGTGGATGTGCTGATTTAATCGTAAGAGGGAGACAAACCGATGGATCTCAGTCGATGGATCTCAGTTATTGTAAAATCCAAATTGTTCTCTCCTTTAGATTGAATCCTTGTTTCATCAGTACTGTATAACAAAACAAATCTGTCTAGTTTTTTTCGTTTTTTTTCGAGACTGAACTTTTTTGTTTGTTTGTTGTTTGTTGTTGCTAATGGAAATGGATTTAATAGCTTACAGTTTTTTTTCTTCATAAGTTGTACAGTAGATGTTTTCTGTTCCTTGAAGGAAGTGTCAAAACCTGACAAAGCGTCAGCAATAAAACCAGAGGGAGAGGTGTAGAAACTGTTCATTCAGCACGCTGCAATGCCCTGCAGAGGATTGGATCCTCTGATCAGCAGTTTTGATCTCCTGACATTTATATATTTTTTAAATAAAATTTGACAAAAGGAAAAGTTATGTTTTTTCTGTATTATATCAATGTGTTTGTGCTTGTTTGTCAAGGTCAGCTGACATTTTGATAAAACCCCTCTAGCACATCTAGTTTCCCCAAAAGGCAAATTGCAGCAGTGGGTACTGTCACAGGTTTTCAGGTTCATGCCGACCTGCTCTTCACACCCTCCTTTGTCCTGGTTTTATGCTTTTATCTACTACAATTTACCTGCCGGGACAAATGACATGTTAAGGGCACCTTAAAATGTCACGGGGAGCTTGTAATGGAACTGTTTCATGTCGACTTTGACAAATAGAGCTGCGTAATATTTTTACAATTAGGACACAAACGTCTGGTTTAACCTCTCTCTGCTTTGGTGTCTCCATCGTTTAGATGGCTGAGCTTGAACCAAGCCTCTGTGTCTGCCTGTCTGAATGAAGATATTTCTTTGTGCACAATATTAATGGCCTTTGGTCTGCAATATTAACTTTACATTGATTTGCATTGAAGAAATAGTGAATGCTTGGGTCTGCTGCAAGTTTGTGTTCATGATACTTATTCTACAAAGTACTAAATATCACTAGGCCTGTCACGATAAAAAAATTTGCTGGGCGATTAATTGTGTCGGAAATTACTGCGATAAACAATAATACTGATTTAAATTTAACAATAGTTAATTGTCAAATTTTGGAAGAAATGTTGATTTGTTTGGAGTGTAGTACCTTTTTGGCCACCTGATGGCAGTATAAGACTGTTTGAACCAAGAGATGGATAGTTGAACAGCGTATCTCTTTAAGAAAAATGGGAGGGAGGGCACATGACATGGGCTGACATGGTGACATCGCGGATGCTCGGTAATCTGAGCTCTTTAGCATAGCATTTCACACAACGATTTTGATCCCAAGGTCGGCCTGTTAGCTTAGCTCGTAGCTTAGCTTCTCAGCTTAGCTGCTTTTAACGCTCCAAAAACTAGATTTTGGACAGTTAAATTGGATTTTAAAGAGAAAAGAGAAACGAGGGGGTCAGTGAACACCGGAGTTGAGTTGGGTCTTCAGTAGAAAGAGAGACACAAAGAAACAATAAAGCCAGTAAATGAAAATGAGGTTGATACTTTTCATTCATCATGCGATTACCGGTAACTGATTTATTGTTTATCGCGACAGGCCTAAATATGCTCAACACGGAATGGCAAAAGGTTGGGGATAATGTTTTGCCTGTTTCTGTGTAAGGTGAGGGGGGCTGTCTATTACATCCCATGTACCACTGGACAAATAAATGCAATTTTCAGAAAGTAATGTTTTGATGTACATCTACAGCCGATTAGCTTTTGGTGTCCATATTGTTCAAGAAGTCTGGCTTAGCTAATCAACATTAGCAAACACAAAGGTGGCCTTAACTCAGTCTATTCTACAGATGTTAGGCTAAATTTTGATGTTGTAGTAAAGTCATTCAAATCACATACCATGAGTGTGACATCTTGCAATATTGAATGGAATTACACAAAACACTGTTCTCAAGATCTGACCAAAAAACAGCAGTCAGTTCTAAACGGAACATGATCTTAACTCTGTCATTAAAGTGGTTGATATGCATTACTTCAAAGATTGCCAGGAATTTAATTTGCTTAAATGTTTGAAGCTTTGCTACATGTGAAACTAAGTTTTCAATGATTGTTTACAAGCTAAAAACATCAGAGATTTCCATCAGTCACAATAGTTAAATGGACACAATCGATCTTGGTGCATCGCTGCCTCTGATCCATTATCTGCTGAAAACGGGTTGTACAATTATTTGCTGTAAGCAAGCAATGCTTTGTGAAACAAGTTGATTGGCCAACCTGGGTTTTATGAACTGTATCATATCTAAACTAAAACAAATACTCATGTTAGTTCACTCAGTGGCTGTTTTAGTTTTGCATATTTGTAGCACTGATTTGAACGCAGCAATTGAAATGGTTTTCTGCCAGAATATATACTTTTTTGTTTAAATTGGGTTGAGAGCATCATAATACAGTATATCTACTAGGCTATTGTTTTAGCATGCATGAGTGGCTTAGCAACAGAGACAAAAGGCGTGGGAAATTACTCCAAAGCTTGTGCCCAAATCTTTATTTTTATTTTTATAGTGCATAATGGAAATGGAAAGAGCCTAAATGGAGAAAACTAAACAGGAATGAGAAATTTATCTATTTACCGGTATGTGTTTTGGAAACACACCACTTGTGAATATAGCAAAATAAAACCAGCTAGATTTGCGTATACAGTATTATAGTACTAAAATTAACTCAAAAGCATTAAAGAAAAGCAATAAAAACATCTGCAGTGTCATAAGTACACAATGTCCTGTTGTGGTCAAGTGATTTGATTGTCAGTTCCATTTATTTACCAATTATATGATTGATGCAACTAAATGAGAACAAGATTAGGAAAAGCAGCAGAAAACCTGGTGGTGCATGAAAAATTATTTGTTGTCAGATTAAGAAAATTGGAGGGAAAGAGGGATATATGTACCGGTAGAATGGTGCTATATGAAGAAGTCTACAAATATCCTACTTGTGTTGTCTTTAAAACCATTGTCCTGAATGGTTCCATTTCAGAGCTGTATGTGGTACTGTTATCAGTGAAGTATGACTTTTTGCTTTTTTAAGAGGATTTTCATCATTTTAGGATTTTTACACACATTCTAGTTTACCAACGTGAAATTTGCATCAAAGAAAAATTGTGAAAGACGACGACAGAAGTAAGCAGGGGTTTGCGAGTCTTGCAGAGGAGGACTGGGAGCCACCAGCCCACACAAACCTCACCTGCCTGTAAATTCTGTTTCTCTTCATCTCCTTCCTACATTCTCCCTGTGGTCATTTTGTCATAATTCTACTAACCAGTTAGCTGCCTCCATCTTTCCCTGCCCCTTCCCAGTTTGAGAGTCTCAGATGGACTTTTTTTTCTCTGTTCACTCGTTCCGTTCTCTCCAGCCAAGTCTGCAGCCCTCCCCCACAGCTTTCTGCACCTTGTTTGTGTGACACATCAAACATTTGGTAATACGTTGGCTGGCAGGGTCGCTGTTTAGGGTGGCATGTGGGAAAAGTCGTCCACCAGTGGAGTAAACACACAGCGAGCAAAATTCTTGGGTATTAATTTATGTGAAA
>JBBPBX010035930.1:0-19101 GCA_038048925.1 Garcialebias charrua | reverse complement strand
TAGCAGTTGGCATTTTGGATGTCATACATTTTAATAAGGATGTCTCATTCTGCTTGTACACACTGCCATTCAGCTTCCTCCGCTCCCCGTTTCTTGTCCTTCTCACACGCGCGACGCACAAATGCACAAGCTCTCCCCGAAAACTTGAATTTCAGAGACAGAAGCGTCTGGAATATTTTTTTTCACAGCCTCCCACAGACGTCCTCGAACCTATCATTTTCTCTGCAGTGGAGCAATGGTGACGTATGCTCATCGCTAGTGCAGCTGAATTTTAAAAAGCTCTACGCCCACGCTCAGTATCACTACTGCAAGCATAATTATCATAAACTTTCCTTTGCTGTCTGTAGCTGCTCTCCGTGTGTCTGAGTGTGATTCTTCAGACCTATTCATTTGCAAATATTAATTCAGTGTCTACGAACAAAAGGGGAAGGGTGAAAGGGGACTGGTAGATTCTTGTAATCACCTGGTTGAAGGGGAGAATTATAGTCAAATTTTCATTATTGTGCTCTCTTAAGCATGCACTGATGTACAGACTCTTTTATTGCTTGTGTAAGCTGTTTATTTGTAATATATCTGCACATAATTCTCATATAGGCATTTGGGAATAAACACTTGTGCACATAAATTTTGGGAAAAGCACCCAGTTGTGGGGTTGCGCTGTTACAATAATTAATTTATTACCTACTATTTTACTACTAATAACATTTTACTTTATAATTTTGCTGATCTTTTATGGTTGCTACAGACCTATTAGATAAAATGTGGCACATACAGTGGTCTTATTGTTTAAAGCAATAATTTATTAACACTTTTTAATACAAAGTTGTTTTACAAAGTATTCGTTTATTTTACTGCTAAGTTGTTGTAGTTGCACAATAACCAACCTGGAAACAAAAATACTGAATGGGAATTGTAACCATGCAATGAAGAAAGCTCAACAATAAATACCTAATAGTTTTAATAGATTTTTTTGAAATAGGGCTCAATGGAAAAGTTTGAAATGATAAATATCTTAACTGCTATGGTTTACTTTTTGCACGGCCGCAGTTTAAGGAAAAAATTGTTTAGAAGCCTTGTTGCATTTTATTGAATCACTTGTCATGTCCTGGATTACCGGTACTGAAAATATACACTAATTTAATATCCAAAAAAGCTAAGTCTGGTCCTCTGGACATTCAAAAAACAAAACAAAACAAAAAAAAAAAAAAAACTGTAGAAACGTTTCGTCTTTCGTCCGAAAGACTTCCTCAGTCTGAGAAGCTGTGTTCAGCTCAGTCTTATAAATAGCACCCTCCCACAGTGGATCAACCAGTTGGCTGATGACAGCCGAAACCAGCTGCTCACATGATCAAGGAGGACCATCAGCCTGACGATGGATCGTTAACACCCTGATGGTTGTTTGCTATTCACAGAGGGCTGAGTGATACTAGCAATAACAGCATTGTAAGTGGGGGACAGTTGAACCCGGAGGCCTCCACCTCTGTTTAATGATGGACGGTTTCCAGAGGACCAGACTTAGCTTTTTTAGATTTTTCTACCTGGATTATTGAGCATGCATCAGGGTACTAATTTAATATGTTTGTTTATGTTTATGTTTATTAAATTTGTTCATTTTTAAACAAAAAAACACAATACAAGACAATCCCATAAATGATAACATACAAAATATATATATATAAAAAAAGAAAGGTAGCAGAAAGAAGAAGAAATCTTATTATGCCCCTTTTTTCAGACAATCAGTTTAAACAATAATAATCTTCCAGTAACAGTACAAAATGAATAACTCTTTCTAATTTTCTAACTAATACAATACACATTACGCTATTTCATATATATATTTTTAACAAATTCGTTTTGATCATTTTCTTAAATGTAAACATTGACTTGGCATTTTTAACTACATTCTCCAAGCCATTCCATAATCTAATTCCCTGGATTGAGGTAGAACGTCCCTTCAAACTAGTTCTGAATTGTGGTTTTACAAACATCTCTGTCCCCTTAAGATTATAACAACTTTGTCTTTTAACAAAATGCATTTGGATATTTAAAGGTAATGCATTATTTTGAGCCCTATACATAACTGATAAAATATTATAATCTACCAAATCATGGAACTTCAATAACTTCAGTTGATAAAATAATGTACTTGATGGATGACGGTAATGTTTTCTAGTGATAATTCTTACAGCTCTTTTCTGTAATACAAAAATAGGCTTTGTGATTGTTTTACACGCTTTCCCCCAAACATCAATACAATAGATTAAGTGTGGAACAATGATTGTGTTATACAACAAATACAGAGCTTTATCATTCAATAGGTCTCTGACTTTGTACAGTACTGCAATCGATTTAGCTATTTTTATTCTTACAGAATTTATGTGTTGTTTCCATGTCAGTTTGTCATCAATGATAACACCCAAAAACTTCACCTCACTCACTCTACAAATCTCAACACCCTCAATTTTGAATGGAACATCAACAGTTTTCTTTTTATTACTGAATATCATGTAATTAGTTTTTTCTAGATTTAATGATAATTTATTGATTTTAAACCAAGTTTGTATTTTGACAAATTCTGTCTTTATCAATTCCAACATTTGTTCTATATCTTCACCTAAACAAAAAAATGTGGTATCATCAGCAAAAAGTACACATTTAAAGGTCCACTGACATGATTTTCTTACTATTCATAAAATTGCTCAAAATATATATATTTTATCATTTAAATATGTTCCTTTATGCAAACAAAATGATAAATCACTTTAATTTTGCTTTAAAAGTGATTTTGAACTTCAAGCCGTGTTTAATCATGGGAAATCTGATTACACCCGAACGCACCATCTGTGATGTCACACCGGGCAGAGCTCTGGGCTTGTCACAGTGCGCAGGTATGAGCAGCTCGACATGAAGGTAAGTCTGATACAGCATCAGACCTAAATTAGATCCTGTTGTTTCTTGTTCCATCACCCAAACTATTTTCTGCTTCCCAAAATGAAGACAAATAGCTCAAATCTTCACATAGATTGATAAATTCGTCGGGTTTTAAATGGTCCGCTATTAAAGAGACCAGAGCCCTCTGCCCAGTGTTACATCACAGATGGTGCGTTCGTGTGTAATTGGATTTCCCATGATTAAACACGGCTTGAAGTTCAAAATCACTTTTAAAGCAAAATTAAAGTGATTTAGCATTTTGTTTGCAAAAATGAACATATTTAAATGATAAAAATATATTTTGAGCAATTTTATGAAAATTAAAAAATCATGTCAGTGGGGCTTTAAGGAGTCCTGCTGACACATTTACCAAGTCATTCACATATAAAATAAATAGCTTTGGTCCAAGTAAAGAGCCTTGAAGAACTTCACATGTGATATTACAGAGGTCAGATCTTACATCATTTATCTGTACAAACTGTTTCCTATTTTTTAAGTAGCTAGATACCCACTGTAATGCTGGTCCTCTAATACCATATTTGTTCAGTTTTTCAAGGAGAATGGTGTGATCAATAGTATTGAATGCTTTTTTAAATCAACAAAAATACTGACACAATATTGTTTTTGATCGACAGCAGTAGTTATTTGTTCCATTAATTCCATGAGAGCCATTGATGTAGAGTTTTTTGCTCTAAACCCATACTGACTGTTGCTTAGAATATTTTGTTTATCTATAAATTGATCTAGTCTGTTCACAAATAGTTTTTCAAGAATTTTTGAAAACTGTGGTAACAAGGATATAGGTCTATAATTGTTGAACACACATTTATCACCATTTTTAAAAAGAGGAACTACCTTAGCTACTTTCATATTATCTGGAAATATTCCTGTTGAAAATGATAAATTACATATATATGTAAACGGCTCAATAACATGGCTCATTATGTCCTTTACAAACATCATATCCATGTCCACCCAGTCCTTTGATCTCTTGTTTGTAAGATTTTTTACTACATTCATTATTTCCTCTTTGTCAGTTCCATTTAGAAAAATACTGTTTGCACAACCTGTAATTGAATGGCTCACATTATTATCTACTTTTGGTATTTTAGCAATATTATAACCCTAAACCTTCATATTAATTATTCTAACCAGACTAATGAGCCAATGGCTAGTCTGAGCAAGATGACTGCTGTTTTGAAACAGTTGTGATCTAAAAAGAATTATACAAATGCTATTTTCTAAAAATTTACTTTGCTGTTGATTTTATATTACGGTACATGGTTATTATGACAAAAATGTTATATTACTTGCGTAAGTAGCCCATGGTCAAATTCTCCTAAATGTCAAAATTATAAAATAATATTTGCATAAGCTGCTGTATAATTGAGGAATTGATTTGTTTTTTTTAGGATCATGGTAGTCCCACTGCATGGACTAACCTGTTAGCTCGCCAATCTGGTCAAAATTAAACTGTTTTACTCTAAATTGAGCTCAAATAACTACAGTATCTACAACAGGTACGATATTTATTAATCAACTTTTTACTGAACTCCACTTCTAAAGCTCTGTTTTAAGTGGAAGGCTAGCTGTATTTGGCATGTGATGTTAAATTAACGTGAACAAACATTAAATTAACATAAGAACACATGTTCTGCACATGTATTTTTGGAAATAATTTCAACATGCTCCTATGATTCCATGGCTTTTTTTTTTTTTGTTCTTCACATGGGATCCCGTGAAAATGTTAAATTTATGTTATATTTCTTTTATTGATTACGGTATTTGTTAGTCCAAGGGTTTTTTATTATTGATTTGTTTATTGATTGATTTATTACAAAAAAAATGCTTTTTTCTTGTTGCGACTTCATTTAAATGTTTACAGTCTTTAAAATGGATTCCATCGCTCGTTGCCACCTCCATCCATCGACATGTGCTGATATTCTCCCCCACAGCTTCTCATTTCTCACTTCGTACACCGTCGTTTTCATCTCTTTGTGTCTTATTCCTTCCTGCAATGTGAAGTAAATGGAAGGGGTGAGGAAGAGACTTGAGAAAAGGAGTGTGAGTAACAGGCATGAGACATCGATTCTTCACAGCCGTCATTTAAAAACCCGACGTCAGTTAACTGTGACGTTTAGTCCGGCTGCATCATCCGGCTGGAGTCTTGCTTCAGAATATCAATGACATGTCTGATCTCTATCTTCTGATCAGACGGATATCAACCTCAACTCACTTTGTAAATAATCTGTAACATGGACACAGCATCGCTGGCATGTAAACAGCTTCACTAAAGAAGAAGCATCAGCTTCTTCTGAAACCCTGTGCCTCCTTCAAAACCATTTTCAGATACAAACTCGTTCCACAATAATTTTCTGCTTATGATTTCTGATCAGAAACAGAAGTAAAATAAAAAAATAGAAGTATTTTTATGTGAATTTTCTATTTGTCAGAACGTACACTAAATATTTGCCTTTCTAGACTCATCAAATATTTTATTTTTAACATAAAGCACAGGACTATTGTTTTAAAACCATCCAGACAATAACTGCCTTTCTTTATGTTAGTACCGTAGTACCAGCAACTCATAGCCTGCAGGAGTGATTCAAGTGATCACATTCGTTTATTCGGATCGTGGTTTCTGCATCTTGTGCTGTAGACCAAGATAGAACCCTTAAAATGCTCGTTTTTTAAATTCCAGTTTGGCACATATTTCATTTTTGTTTTATGTTTTTAATACTGTGTAATATTTGGTCTGTGAGTGGAAACCTACGTATGCACGGAGAGGATGTTCATACTCCACCCAGAAAGGCCCCTGGCCAGGATTCGATCCGGCAACCTCCTCACTGAGAGGCGACAGCTCTACCAACTGCGCCACCGTGATGCCCTTACCTTTTTTTTTTTTTTTACAATTACATAAGAATCTGTGTGTTTTTAGTTGCTTGTGTAGCTTTTCTTTATACAGTACTCAGCCTAAAAATATAATTAAACTCCAGGCTTACAGGGCATCAAAACAGAAAACAAGAACTCAGCTGTTCTGAAGTGTTCTCTTCCAGGAGCCGACTAATATCTGAAAGATGTGATGAAACTAACACGAGGTTCGATTCTGAACTCGACGCTCATGTCTGGTCTGTGATGACACTAATCATTGTCCTTTAACTCTGTCCATTGAGATTAAACATGTCGCTGAAGGCAGATTTCTGATAACCGCCAGTGATTTCTTCGAGTTTCTTAATGAAGCCAATCGTTTTACATATGTTCACATATCACCGAGTGCTATATTTAAAGAGTGACATCAATACCTCTGAAAGGCAATGAACATTTTTGTACTCATTAAACCAGCTGAGTCACTGGATCACACTTTGTACAGATGTGACATGCACAGCACTCGCTGAACTCCTCAGAACAATGTAGATGGTAAGTGTCATACATGTTTCTTGGAAAGCGGATACCATTAATTCTTGGCAGGTGTGAACCGTGCTGCTGCTCATGCAGGAATGGAGTCAGCAACACCTTGTCAACAACTAGAAATCAACGTTAGGCTGCAGGTAGCTGCAGTGGAGCTTTGGAAAAAGCACAGAGCCACTTTCATCCTTATGTTTGCCAGAGGAAGCAACCGTCCATATGAGAGAACGTACATATGTGCATGGTTGTCTTCCTCAAAGTGACTCATGTTCTAAATCTGACAAGGGGTTAGTGAGCTCTACTCATGTGGCTTGGACACATTCTGCAATCTGCTAGACGACACTAGTGTTTGTCGCTCGTCTGCATCTTTAGAGAAACGCACTCGTGCATCCTGGCTGCCATTCTGTTGTGTTGGCTGTTCAGACAGAATCTGTTCTCGTGTTTCTGCTAATATTTACTCAGAAAAAATGTCACAAACTCACTAAATTGCTCAAGGTAATTGATGCTGCTGGGAAACTTTTTTCCATGCAGCCCTCCTACTCACAGGGTTTATTGCAGGAGATGACTGCAGAAAGGAAAGAGGTTATATTTTCAATATTGGATGACACATATTGAAACTTTATTACTGTACCGGTAGTTTTCAAACTTCTTAAATATATTTGGTTTTTCACATTGTAACTCTTAAAAGAAGAAAAGAAAACCAGTTACAGAAAAAAATTATGATTATCTAAGAAAGTGTTAATTGAGGAAGACCAATCTGCTGTTATAATCCAGTTGTGAAGACGTACTTTGATTGATTGATTTATTTTACTGTTGATCAGTTTTTCCTACTTCTTTATATAGAACAGCTTTATTTGAAAAAGTAGTTTTACTCTCATTAAATGCTCGTATTGTCCCTCCACAATGTTTTCACTTGGTTAAGATCAGGGCTGGGATTTAGTCAATTCAAAACGATAACTTTTATTTTCTTGGATGGATTGTTGTCATGGCTTTCTTTGGATTTTGCTGGTGTAATTCATAATTTGTTGTTCTAGTTCTGGTCAAGATGCAGAAATGAAAACGGGCCCAAACCATGATGCGCCCATCAGACCGTTTTGCAGACAAGATGTGGTTCTTTGTATTTGTGGTCCAGGATCTTTGTTTAAAAGTTTGCACTAATTGTGGGAAGTAACTAAGTCTGTCTTAGAAAACTAGAACACAATCCACCTGCCTATATTTTTTCTTATATATTTACAAAAAGGACTGGTTAAAGAGGTAGTATGGAGAACATAGCGCACCTATTGAAAGTGTTTTTTTCTTTTAGGGAAACAGGAAGAATGTCGGGTGGAAGCCATGTTGTCTAAACACCATACATTACTGCTTTTCAAAGTGACAGCTGAGATAAATGACCGACACGGTGTAATCCGACAGGTGTGCACACAAAAAAGAAAGACGGTTCACGAGTCTTTAAACATGCCAATCCAGTTTTTCTTAAAGGATTTTCTCACAACAGTCCTCGAGATTGAGTTACTAGAGAGAAGACTTAGCAATGGGGTAAGAAGAGGACAGCGCCATACAAGAGGAAAACTGCTCTGAAACCCAGTCAGCAGTTTGAAATCCCTGGATTTTGACAGAGCAGCCTTCCTCTGGACAGTACCACAACAGGATAGTGGATTAACTGTAATCCTATCTGGGTATCCTTGCTGCAACTCGACACATGCATCCCAAATTACTAAAAAGGAAACAACTCAGTGAGCCACAGCCCATAACCTCTCTGGGTCACTTCCTCCGTCTGTCCAGTAACCACTCAGGCTTCTGCTGGTAAACACTTTAATGTGGAAGACGCATCATAAGCACAGCAGGATGCAGACGGCATATCTTTTTTTACGATATGGTAAACTGAACAAAAGCAACAAAGGACTAACAGGATGGAGCTGAGATTTGAGCTGCGAGGAGAGTCTCACTGCATTACCTACTAGAAGAAAAGAAATAACGTAAATCAAAAAAAGAAGAATGAATGGAATGGCTGTATTTTGAGTTTTCTTTGGAAAGCTCTTTTCAAGATTATAGGCAGACTATGCCGCTGCGCTTCAGGGGGTCACAGTTGAACTCAACACCTTTCAGTCCACTGGAGCGAAAAAGAAGGTTTGCTTCAGGATGAGACCCAGTACATTCCCAACCCCTGCTTCCTAGATGCAGGTAAAAGCCGGCACAGACAGCTGTCAGCCCATCAAGAGATCTAACTTCATGGTTTTACTCTCTCAGGAGAGGGACTTTCATGCATATGTTGATAAGCTGAAAGGTTTCCTGGCATATTCTTCACACGTTTATGATTATTTTCATTCCAACTGAGCTGAAGTTATTTCCACGTAAATGTCATCAAAGGATAAGGACTGAGCTGCGCAAATGATCATTCTGCAGCTAGATGGCATTAGGGAGTTGTTTTCAATTCAATTTAAGATGACATTTCTTATTAAACCAACTTCTGGTAAAATAGCTCAGTTGTATTTGAGCTACAAAGTTGATCTCCCTAGGTTTAGGATTTCTCATATCTTGATTTTTAATGTGTTTAGATCATGCTCCTCAGAATGGGTCAGTTGGAGTACTTTATGGGTTTTCTCTGTTGTTGAAGGTTTTAGATATGTTTAAATATGTTTATAGAGTTTTGATCTTTGAATGAAATAACATTTTATTCTTATCCTAACTGGACTTTTGTCAGTCATTGCCCATTTCAACAAAAGTATAACCTCTGTGAACAGTTTTCCCAGTTTCCCATGTTAGCAGTGTTGTTCTCTAATTGAGCACAAGGGGGCAGTGTTCAAGCCCAAACCACATGGAGTACTGCAGAGTTGAGCAGGTTAAATCTTGATTCAGGTGGTCCTTACAAATAGCCATTACGTTACCATGTCTAACAGATTACTGGGTGGGAGGGAGAGGGTAAATGGATTAAGAAATAAAATGTTTGTTAGCAAATTTTATACCCCAGCACTTAATCAAATACCAGTGGATTTCACAAGTTCAATGTGCACTCAGTGAAATTAGATGCTATGCGTTCTTTGCAGTAAAGGTGCAGTCATATTGAGATGTGGAAAATTACATTTTACATAATGTCATGGGAAAACACTTTTGCACGGTAAACATCGGTGCTTTAAAAAGGAGACAATTTCCTCACCATAAATAGCTGTCATCCAATTTTGGAATTAAGCTTAAGCCCTCCCACTGAGTGTAGGCTGCAGTAGGAGGCACGGTGTGTGGTTGTAGGGTTAGTTCACCTTATTGAGTCAGGTTTGTCGTTCTCATATGGTCTGAAATGAGAATTGTTTGGTTCAGTGAAGTCGAGCTTTGTGAAAACGATCTGCCTTAAATTGGCACAGCCTAAACAGTATAGCTGGACAAGATTATTTAAAATAAATATGAATACAGTAGATGCATAAATGTAGAGAATCAACATTGTTTTTTATGTCTTATACTGTATTCCATCTTCTATTTTTGTGAACAAGAGTAAACTTTTTTTTGTGCTATGCCATTGATAAAAAAAACAGTGTCCATTCATGGCTGTTAGTTGTAGATTGTTGTCTGGTTGCAGCAGTGCATGATCAGCTCATACTTGTCTCGTTCTTATGCTCATGTCTGTCTGTGTGTATCCCTGGGGGGAGGTGCTGCACCAGTGCTGGAGAAAACACATGGGCGTGCTTGATGCCCATGGGATCCACTCCTTGTTTTCATTGTGTCCCAGGGGTTGGAAGGCAGCTGAAAGTTCAAACAGAGACACACTCCCTCATGCTCTACATGGCAAGAGCTCAGAGATTAAGGGGTTTGTCTGCACCACAAACAGCAAGCATTGCTCACAGTCCGTAACTTGGCAGAACAGAAGAAAGCAGGAACCAAGATAAGGATTTTTGTTGCTTTTTAATTGGTTTCAGATTTGACTTTATTACTAAACATGGAACCTATTTTGGGAAGAATGTTTTTCTTGCACAGGACAAGTTTTGTGCACAATTTTAATGTGGGGAGAAAGCAGAAACTAAATGCCTGGGTGAGTCTGCTGAGTAAAGGAGCCTGAGGATGCAGGTGGTACTAAGGCTTTGCGCTGATTTGTTTGAAGTTTTTTTCCTTGTGTCAAAGGTGACGGATTATGCCTGGCATAGGAATTTAGGCTTCAAATGAAGGACTTTATGAGCTGACTCCAAGATCCCAAACAGAGAATGGCCTGTGTTACATGCTTGTTTTAGTGTGTGAATAAGGAAATATGGGAGGATCCATTTGAGCCAAGTGTGATGCTATTCCTTAGCGGTGGGACATTGAATGGGAATACAAAGAGTACCACTAGTGGGCAACTGCAGCAGGGGATAAGTGTCTACCACATCTCTGTAATCCTAAAAGAAACTCAAAGAGATGCTGCTGTGTCAGAGACAAAAATGGGCCGAGTCACTCACAACCTGGTGGAGAACTGCAAATGTAAAGGACAGATAATGAATTTAGTGCCAATGGAAAACAGCCCCAGGTTGGGCAGGGTACAGCAGGAAATCAACAGGTGGCCCTCCTTAAGCCGCACGAGCGGAACAGGGGAGCAAAGGCGAGAGGAGGTAGTTCTGCAAGAGTGTGAGGAGGAGGTGGAGGGAAGAATGAGGACAGACAGGTTTTTGAAACAACGCTCCAAGAACTTTCCACAACACCGCAAAGACGTAGCAGAGCTAACAGCTCAGAAAGACACCCAGAAGCAACAACATTCATCATCAAGCTTTGTCACCGTTTGGGGAAAGGGCCCTATCCTCGGCGGTCATGCTACCTGTACAGAACACAGCTCTCTGCCGCGGGCTGTGTTACGAAGGCCCCATCGGGATGAAGTTGCGCTCTTCAAGAGAACGATAAGTATGTATGGCGGCCCAGTCGAGCGGCATAGAGAATCTCAGCAAGAACAAGAACGACGACTGTCGAGGCCGAGCAGTGTGTGCATGCTGCCAGGCTCTGTCACGTCAGAACCCCTGGCCCAGCAACGCTTCAAAAGTGCTGGAGTTTCAGAAAATAATCAGCAGCAGAGGAGCAGGAAGGATGGGTTGAGGGCAGTGGATGGCCTCAGTTCTGTGGCTCAACAGTCAACGGCCCCTGATGTGACCTTCCGAGGCCGTCACAGGAGCTGGAAGACGAGACCTGTCAGTATGACGGTATTGGAACTAAGAAAGATAGGCTCTGATGAGGAAATTGAGAGAAAAAAGGGTTCTGGTCACACTGGCAGCGATGGAGGATTTCTCAAAGGGAGTTTCCGTTGGAAGCTTTTTGGCAAAACACCTCAGGATCGAAGCAAGGACAAGGAAGCAGACCAAGACTCTAAATCACCCCATAAACCCATCAAAACTGATGCTTCCAAAAGTACTTTTACTTCTTTAAGACGGACCTTTAGTCTAAGAATCAAACGGACTCGGACCCATGACAAAATTAATGTAGAGTCCGAGGGGGACTCCAAGGAAACCTGTCAAGTTAAAAATTCTGTTGAGGAGACAACTTTGCCTCCACGGCCTTTCTCATATCTCACAGGAGGTTTGCTCCCAGCATCCACTGAGCGCACAGAGGATGGGGGGATGCAGTACATTCGGTACCACATCAGAGGAGAGGACAGTTTGTTGGAGGTACCCCTATATCCAACAAAACTTTCTTCCAAACCAGTTCAGGAAGAACAAAGCATATGGCAATACATAACTAGTCGTTTCAGGAGAAAAGAGCAGCCACATAAATGTGAACCCAAGCCACCGCAAAACAAAGAGCCTGGAGTTAAAAAGACACAGCCCATCCCAATAAACACTGGGGCATTCACTGACCCCCACAAAGGTCAAGGTAAGTCCTGCATATTGCTGATATTTTTTTTCCAGCTCTGTTCTCCATTCATAGTCTTTTATTGCACAAAATGTTACAACTTGTACTAAAGAAATGTGGAAGGGTTCGCTCGCTCTCTTTCTTTTAAGGAGGACGTGCAAATCAAAAACATGTGGGGAACAGTGTTTGGACAGCGTTCAAAAATGTCTGCCAGAGAGTCCTTTGCAACTCTATTTTGGGTACTTTGTGTCTTGTGTTGTTAGACCTGCTGTTTGTTACACAGCAGTCACTTTGAGTTAGATACGTTTTTTTTTGTGTTGACGTTCAGTAAATGAGTAGGTAAGTGCAGTAAAATTAAATCAGTACCGTCTGATAAGAGTACATTTAAATGGCTTGTTTTACAATGGGGTAGCTGTGCACTAAAACACACTATGCTGATAGCACTTGTTCAGTAATGCAGCTTAAAGAAGTCATTTTAATGCATTTAGTAGAATTAATGGGGATGCGTTTGGCAGTTGTGCAGAGCTATATAAGGAAGGCTTACATGCTGTAATGATGGGGAGAGGAGAAAAGGACTTAAGCACTGTGTTTAAAGGTTAACTCTGACAGTGTAGTGTTTGTCCTGTTGCCTGGAAAAACAGGCATAAAGAGGCAAATATTTATAACTATCTGAATTAATGGCTGCGGAGATTTGCTGCTTTTTGTACATCTAGCTCCAGATTGCACGCATGATCACAAATACCAAACTAGTTTACTTTGACAATTATAACTTCTCTAGATGTCCGGTTTCAAATATCCTGTACTAACTCTCGTTAAGTTAAAGATTTAAGTAGCTAATAGCTATTTAAAAAACGTCCTTTTTGCACGATGCACACATAATGCCCCGAGTTTGACCTTTTTGAATATCTCTTTATTTGTGTTTTGACACGCTGCGTTACCAAGGATACTTTGATTTCTGCTGAACTGTCAAGCAGTACTTGTCCATGTATTTGACCGTGGAGCCAGCCAGTCAGTCAGTCATTTGGAATGTAGGTGTGTCGATCAGCCTGAGTAAGGCTAGGTGTTCAGTGCCCTGGGCGGGACTCAGTGCCTGTTGCTACCTGCTTAAGTGCTTGTTCTTAAATTAAATCCAATAAGCTGAAGGCCAGTTTTCTTAAAACTGATGACATACACATACAGTATATACATGCAGAAATTGTGTTCATGATGAAGTTTGGGGTGGGAGAGGGATATTGAGGTGTCCCCACCCCCACCTGTGGATGAACAAAGCTGCTCTGTGGCGCCTGTGAGTGAATTCAGGAGTGATCATTGAACCGTGCACTGAAATGAGGGCGCTCCATTGGTATTTGGGATGGGGGCTGCTCCATCCACAATTGGCAGTGAACATACTGTATCTACTGAAAGTTGAAATACATGTAGATAGAACTAAGGGTTTGTATAGCACTGATATACAGTATTCAGATACACATTGTTACTAGCTTTTGGAAATGTGTGTAAAGTCCCAGTGAGAGTGTGTGATAAATGTTAGCTTTTCTTGAATCTGACATAAAAGTTACTCATAAAGATGGATTTCCGTTTGTTTCTATATTATTTGATATCTGTCTCTGTAAATTCGTGCCAACAGTGATTCCTGTATCAACTTTATGCTGCAACTGCAAACTGCATACTCCTACACCACACAATGCATTTTACATAAAGCTTTACTTGTGTTAAAATCTAAATCAGAGTTACCATATTTTCTGGACTATAGGTCACACTTTTTTGCCTAATGTGCATGCCTGCGACTTATAGAGAGGTGAGACCTTTTTTATGGATTTCCCCCCATATTTTTAGACCAATTTTTGGTTCAGATATGACAGTTTTTCCATTTTGGCAAAAATGGTGCAGTACCACTTTCGGCCGCTAGGGGTGCAGTACCACCTTTGTCCGCTAGGGTACACCAACCGTTCCCACCTTATGTGTCAGACGAGAGCCTCCTCTGGACGGACTCAGTCTGTCGCAGCCCGGCCTCCTGCTCTGGAGGTATGACTGACACTTCCAGAAAGTCCACCGACCGTTTCCTGCTCATGTGTCCGACCGGCAGCCTCCTCTAGTCGGATTCACTCCGTCACAGCCCGGCCTCCTGCTCTGGAGGTATGAACTAGCTACTTCGCTGTTAGCTCAGTGTTTGTTAGCAAAATAGGTCAAGAACCACAGGACAGATTTTGATCAAACTTACAGAACGTAATCACTAGATGGATACTGTATTTACAACTGATTAGCTTTATGAGATGTTTGAGATAAAATTCGATGTTTTATAGACGTAAATGTGTCGTGGTTAGCTTAGTTGATTTTTCATTGTACGTTTGAGCAAATAGCTCATAAACCATACAGCAGATTTTTTTTCAAACTTACAGAAAGTAATCACTAGATGTACATTTACAAACTGTTAGCTGTTGGAGTTATTTGAGATAAAATTCGATGTTTTGTAGACGTAAATGTGTCGCGGTTAGCTTCGTTGTTTTTCCTTGTACTTTTTCAAAGCGAAAAATTTAAATTCAGCAGATTTGACCATTACGTGAATTTATTAAGGATAATCGTTCCTTAATAAATTCACGTAATGGTCAAATCTGCTGAATTTAAATTTTTAAGACACATGTTTGCTATAATTTTCAGCAGACAAATAATTGTTTTTACCGTGTTAATCTTGTGAAAAGTCCTTTCGTGCATGCTTCTGTGGTCGACATTTTCAGCAGGGCAAATGACGCGCTGACGCATCGCGTAGCGGTGACACATAATAGATGCGACTTATATAAAGGTGCAACCTGTTTATGGATTTTTTCCAATTTATTGACAATATATGGATTTTTCCAATTTATTGACAATAATTGGACAAAGCGACTTGTATAAAGGTGCGACCTATAGTCCGGAAAATACTGTAGTTAGTCTTTATGCCACAGCAGGCAAGTCACATACTTTTAACGTTGGTGATGGTGTCCACGTCTACTTTATGACACATTAAGTATACCGTGAAACGTTTTAAAAACCTGCATTTATAGTCTAGACAAAAATGGAAGGATATTTGTTAATAAGCGACTATAGCTCATCTTTCAGTTTCTGAAAATCTCAGCTTGAGAACATTTTGTTCTTTGTCCTTGTCAGTGTGGTTTTGTAAGGGAGCTGGATCCTTCTGTTCTGATGACTGTTTCACCAACAAGTTTGAAAACTGTTGAAAAATCTGAGTTCTGAAAACTTTTGATGCCAAGAGCTTTGTATTCATTTTGATTCTTAGCTTGTTGATGTCAGCAGGGTTTTTCTTTTTTCCCTTGTAGCAACAAAGACAGCATCTTGCACAGTAAGACGGGAGTTTCGTTGTCAAACCTCTCAAAAGCTCCACTTTTTTATGTTGAATGTGCATGTGGAGAAAAAGATGCTACACAACTATTTTGTCAAGACACTGTTGATAAAAGGAGCCAGGCTGGGAATGTAGGTTGGTCACAAGGTTGGCAAATGATTGAAGCAGTTTGCTAGTTGAAATCTGGCTCTGTAATTTCTGACAGTGGAAAAGCATGGTTGGAAATTCAGAGTGTAAGTGTAGACCACAAGGCAGGCCCTCTATCATTTCCAAAACCCACATCAGACTCTCTGTATAAAGAAGTGCATGCATGCACGTGCATATGCACACTTGAAAAACCCATTTGCACAAATTTGCTGCTAAATTTTTCTATCCTCGTGGAAAGGAACAAGCATTGGGGGGGGGAATTATACTCCTTTTTGCTTAGACTGAATATTCATTTTACCTGAGCAGACATGAGCAGTGATTTAGAAAACCCGACAAACAAGTTGGCAGCGTGTTTCCCCCCTCACAAAGACACCGACTGTCCTCTGTTGGCATCAGAAATGATGGGGCTCTCTGTTTCCTTTGCGGTACACAGTAATGTGGAGACGATCCTACTTGGAATTGTGTAACAAAGAGCACATGAATTCAATTAAGATTCTTTCACTTAGAACAGATTGTGCTGTATCTCTCTTCGATTGCTGAACATATCCCCCCTTTTTTGTTGATGTTGAAGAGGATGTCATTAAATAAATTATTTAAAAGATTTTCTAAGTGTGCAAATATGAGTCATTTGCTATTAAATAGGAAGTGTTGATATTTTGGTGTTAAAAATCGGAAATGTAAGAAAATGAGGCCTTATCTGTTATTGTTTTAGAAAGCTGTGACCTCACCTGCATCGAGTTTCCTGCTCGTCAGGTGCATGTGTTCCAACACGTCAAAGCCACACAGAGAAGGCTTTACTGAAGGCGTGTTGTCAAAAAGACTGGTCTGCTCCACAGTGAAAAGCCCCTCTGTTTGGGATGCACCCCCCACAACCCACAACAAGTGAGGCATCTAAAGCAGCGTGAGGCTAAATGAAGGTCAGAAATAAGTAAACATTTTAGCTGGGGATAATTGTAGGAGGTAAAGGAGTCGTTGGCTCACGTTTGTTTGGAGATGCTTTGGGGATGTTTGGAGATTCGTGGGTTTGCCATGCGTTTTGGAGAGAAAAGAGAGGCGTTTCCTTAAACAGCAGTTTAAAGAAACAGTTTATATGGTTGGGTTATCACTGCCCGGAGCACGAGAGGAAACCACTGCATCAGCAACAAACGGGTTTACTGTAATAACGGTGGATGAGTAATTTAATTGTTCTGATTTTAACATATGGAAAAGGGGGAGTCACCTGGTTCAGCACACCTTGTTGCCAGGAGAAGTGAAACAGTGATATCTTGTGGGGTGGGGCGAGGGCGTTAAGAAAGTGAGATCATCATGATCCAAAACAAGAAAAAGGGTGATCTTTGTTCTGATTGGTGTTATGGTTCGGAGATGTTTAATTCATCTCTGTGGGGAATGGGCACAGCGTGTGGCGCTGTCACTTGTCTTTTTTTAGTTCATTTTGTTCTTTAGAGTACAAACTGACTTATTCCAAGTCGATATTAACTTGTCAAAATTTCTTAACGTGACTGGAAAATCAAGCGAGTTCGATCAGGCCCGATAATAGCTGGCTTTCAAAAAAGATTAGTTTAATCCCTTTTCGAGATACCTTAAACTGGAATGCCTGAACTGTGCTCACTGAGTGTTTCACAATTCTACATCAACAGTTTTTTTTTGTAAGTCGTAAATATGTATCCATTCGATGTACGTACAGGCTCACATACAATCTATACATTCTACCTTGACCATGGCCACATCACGGGCTGTATTTTGAGGGGTGTCTGTTCAGGATATCAGTGCTGCAGCTAGTTGGGCCACACCTCATACGTGTACTGTATGTGCTTTTACAGGCTAGCTAGATGATGCTTAGCCATCTGTAGCTCACTCGGTACTGAATGTTGGAACCTCAGAGCCCACTTAATCTGTGTTCAGGATAACAGTTGTTTTGGCTTGGAGGCTTTCATGCAATACAGGACTGGGCTATGTCTTTCTCAGTGAATCACCAAGCCAAGTTAGAAAAATAATTTTAGGTTACTTAACGTAAACCCTGGTACTAACAGAGCGAGGTGTTTTACCATCACTTGCCTTCCTGCATGGGCACAGAAAGAAACCATCCTAGAAAAAGGGTTGTAAGCTCAAATCATCCAGGTAGATGACTATAAAAAAGGTTAAATTGTGTCATCTGGACCAGTTTCTTTAAGTGAGAAACGTTTCGTCCCCCATCCAGAGGACTTCTTCAGTCTATGGCCGGCCAGCCAAAGAGATCTGTCACATAGGTAGCCTTCACTGCTGTGCTTCAAGCCAACCATCTGTTGGAATCTCAAAAGTAGGCTTTTAACCACCCGCTTGGAACGTTATCAACCATTAAATGGCCATTATCAGTTATTATCATCCCCATACGTAGCGGTCAGACTGCCCCTCCTGTACCTCCTAGTAGGTTTAAAGGTACGTTGTTACCGTTGGTAGCGATGACAGCAGGCTCCGTTTTTAGCTACGTGTTAACGTTTATAGTAAAGGGTTTAGCGTTAGGTTTAGGGTCTTGGTTAGGTTCAGGCACAAGGGTAAGGGAATTAAGTTTAGGGTTGGTCGTCTGGGTCAGGTGTAAGGTTAGGTTTAGGAAAAGGGTTATATAAGCTGAAAAAAATCCACTTCTGGGTTTACGGCAATACGCTGCCTACTCACAGTGATAATAACGAAAATAACTTTCTTTTAAACCTGCTAGGAGGTAGGTTGGACAGTTTTGCCGCTATATATGGGGATGATAACAACTAATAATGGCCATTTAATGGACTGATAACATCTGAAGCCGCTGCTTTTAACACCACCCCCTACCGTCCTAGAATTGGCAGGAGGTGGTCGGTTCATCGTGGAACGTTGATGTGGGTGTAGCCCAGAGCACGGCTAAACTAGTTGGTCTCAGGCAGACGTGATGTCATTGGAGCGTTCATGTTTGGTCAGTCCGAGCTGATTCCCATAGGGAAACAGCTCACTCTGTTGTCAAGTTCAAGCATCTTTATTGTCGATCCATCACATGTGGTCCATGAGGTGGACTGAAATTATGTACACAGGGTCCCAGTTACACCCAAAAATAGCAATATATACAGTATAAAAAGAAATGGTAAATAAGGATCTAAGCTATACACCAAGATATATACCGGTACATGCTAAACACTAATAATGTAAATCAATATGGCGTGACAGCAGCAGCCCAAAGTCAAAGAACCAGGGTTAATTTTGAGTAACCCAACCTTTTTCACTTGGGTTGCATGCAATGTTGTTCAGCTTCAATATATCATCCAGGGCTTAATTTGTAAACTGATATATGCCGGAACAGTGGGCGGGGGGTCCGTGGGTCCTCTCACAGAAAATTTTGAACAACAGAAATGCCATGTCCTGCATTTCGGTGTATTTAAACTACCGGTAGTTGTTATAAATCAACATTTGTAAACCTTAAAGGGATTGTGACATGATTTTTTTACTATTCATAAAATTGCTCAAAATATATATATTTTATCATTAAATAT
>JBBPBX010035929.1:0-31777 GCA_038048925.1 Garcialebias charrua | reverse complement strand
TGGGTGAGCTGTCTGTCAGATAAATTCTTCACCCACTTTTCTGTCTCCCCGGCATGTAACTGTGTATCGGAGTGTTGTCTTACACTGAATGTGTTGTTGTTGGAATTGTTATGGTGTTGACGAGTTATCAGTGAGTTAAATTTGTTTTGTTGTCGAGTCTTGGACTTGACATGCTGTGCTAAGCGTGCCCGATCTGTACAGTCCATCACTTGCTGAAGTGTGGTCTGATCTAGGCACGTTGTTAGTTTTTGATAAATTTGCTCTTCTTTGGCCTTCAAGGCCTCAATGGTAAAATTGGTCTGTCTTACCCGTTCATTCAGCAGCTGCGTCTGTGCCTTCTGAAGGATGTTGCTTGCCCGGTGCCCGCTGACCGATGAATTCAGTTCCAGGCTCTTAGGAATAATGCCACTTTGTCTGCATCTAAGGTTGAATCGCAAGTGGTTCCTGTAGTCCGCCCTCTTCCTAGCTGTTTTCTCAAACTCTCTAACAAGTTTGAGGCAATCCTGGCCAAAGTGGTTCAAAATACCCTGATGCATGCTCAATAATCCAGGTAGAAAAATCTAAAAAAGCTAAGTCTGGTCCTCTGGACATTCAAAAAACAAAAAAACAAAACAAAGCAAAAAATTGTAGAAACGTTTCGTCTTTCGTCCGAAAGACTTCCTCAGTCTGAGGTGCTGGGTTCAGCTCAGTCTTATAAATAGCACCCTCTCACAGTGTTACACAACCAGTTGGCTGATGACAGCCTGAAACCAGCTGCTCACATGATCAAGGAGGACCATCAGCCTAACAATGGATCGTTAGCACCCTGATGGTTGTTTGCTATTCACAGAGGGCTGAGTGATACCAGCAATCACAGCATTGTAGGAGGGGGACAGTTGAACTCGGAGGCCTCCACCCCTGTTTAATGATGGGCGGTTTCTTTTCACAAAGATGGCCTCCTTTACTCCTCTCTCAAACCATCGTTCCTCTCTATCAAGGATGTGAACATCTTCATCCCTGAAAGAGTGACCGCTGGCCTGGAGATGAGTGTAGACTGCAGAGTCCTGACCTGATGATGTTGATCTTCTGTGCTGGGCCATCCTTTTGGCCAGTGGCTGTTTAGTTTCCCCGATATAAGACTGATCACAGCCCTCCTGACACTGAACAGCATACACAATGTTACTCTGTTTTTGCCGGGGGACTGGATCTTTGGGATGAACCAGTTTTTGCCGTAATGTATTTTGAGGTTTAAAAGCCACTGGGACGTTGTGTTTAGAAAATAAACGTCTCAATGTCTCTGAAACCCCTGCAACATATGGAATGGCCACTGGTCTGGGTCTGGGTTCCTTCTTTTCACCTGATGGCTGGCTGGAGTCCTGTTTGGGTTTCTTCTCTGCTTTCAGGAAGGCCCAGTTAGGATATCCACATTTCTCTAGAGCCTGTTTTGTGTGTGGAGGACCAGACTTAGCTTTTTTAGATTTTTCTACCTGGATTATTGAGCATGCATCAGGGCATTTTGATGATATTTTAAATAAACAGCACTCTACAATAAATCTTAATAAATGCAATAACAGTCAGAACCAGAACAATAAGCAGCAACAGACTGTTTACAATCTAACTACCGTAATCAAGTTTTTGTTCAGTAGCAGCAGTGCGGCTGTATTTGTCCTCATTACAGTACTCACAACTTCTTCTTGGTGGGACAGGTGTTGGAACAGTTCAGAGTTCAGTTCAGTCATCACTTAGCTGCAGGTGGATTTACCTCTGTCACAGACTGGAAATAAAAAACAAAAGAGATTTAAAAAAAAACAAGTTAATAAGATTATGATTAAAAAAAAGATTATTTAGATAATAAAACAATACCTCTTGAACAATTGAATCTCTCACTCTTCATCATCATGGCAGGCAGGGCTTTAGTCTGGTCCAGGGCTTGTTGTTGACAACATCAGTTAGTTTTTTCATAAAGAGCTGAACTTTTTGAAGTGTTGACGTGATGAATGTCTCATAGCGACGCTCAGCAACTTTAAAGCCTGCACATATACCGTATTCTCCGGCGTATAAGTCGCACCTTTTTGCCTACATTTCTAAGCCCTGCGACTTATAGGCCGGTGCGACTTATACGTCGATTTTTCCAATATTTTGGTCATAATTTGACTTTGGTCAAAAACTCCAAAAATGGTGCAGTACCAGTTTCGGCCGCTATGGGCGCTAAGAAACCCTTTACAGTACCTACACTGTTGACATCTGCCTGGTCCAAAAATGGTGCAGTGACACAGAAGATGAAGACTTCAATGGTTTTGAATAAATAAATAAAAACCATAAAATAAATACAGTATCTGTTTCTGTCATCATTTTAAACTGAGACACGTTTTTTACTGTAATGTCAGCTAATAAAAATATATTTTTATGTGTTTATCTTTAAAGATAAATGATGAAAGACACAAAATATACAAAAATTATGTTCATTTATTAATGAAAAGTTCAACTAAGACACATCAAACAAAATACTGTAGTTTTTATGTGATAATCTTGTCAAAAGTCCTTCCAAACAATTTGGCAGCCAGTCCAAAATAATGTTCATTTATTAATGAAAAGTTCAACTAAGACACATCAAACAAAATACTGTAGTTTTTATGTGATAATCTTGTCAAAAGTCCTTCCAAACAATTTGGCAGCCAGTCCAAAATAATGTTCATTTATTAATGAAAAGTTCAACTAAGACACATCAAACAAAATACTGTAGTTTTTATGTGATAATCTTGTCAAAAGTCCTTCCAAACAATTTGGCAGCCAGTCCAAAATAATGTTCATTTATTAATGAAAAGTTCAACTAAGACACATCAAACAAAATACTGTAGTTTTTATGTGATAATCTTGTCAAAAGTCCTTCCAAACAATTTGGCAGCCAGTCCATTTTGGGCAAAACACCAGTTCACGTGAGGTGCGACCTATAGGCCGGTGCGACTTATAGGCCGATGCGACTTATACGTTGATTTTTCCATTTAATTGGGCATAATTAGGCTGGTGCGACTTATACTCCGGTGCGACTTATACGCCGACGAATACGGTGACAACGTTCAGACAGATTCAGAGATTTAAAAGCTCATACAGCTTGTGTTATTGCTCCGGACCGCTCTGATTACCTGATGAAGTAGTTTTAATACAGCTCTTTGTTCACGTTCGGATGACAGTTTCCAGCGCGTTCACGTGACGTGTTGCTGCTGCACAGAGAGCTGCGTCACGCACTCAGCTGTTGCAGAGTCTTCATGAAACAAAGTCCACACAAGCTGCGTGTGCGCTCGTCTTTTAACAAGAAAGCTATAACGTTCACAAACAGGAGACCGCACGAGATGCTAACGGCTAAATGCTGCGCGTGCCACGCGAAAATAGCTCCGTGCTGAAACGCGCCCAGGAAATTTTGTTCCGCGGTGCATATATTCCCCTGTTAAGAACGTTTAATGAGTGAAAAAATAACCGAAACGGTACGTAGTTGGACCGAACCGAACGTGGTGTACCGAAACGGTTCGGTACACCCACTACAACCGTTACATGTAGGGATGTGCCGATCAGGTTTTTTAAAACCGATACCGATACCGATCACCTATGTGTGACGATCACCGATACCGATCACAATTACCGATTGCCTATATGTGAGCCGATCACATAAACCGATCACCGATCACCGATCAAATGGCTTACCTGTAATTTATGAGTGCTGCTTCTGGCTACAAGATCTGAAAACTTTTCAGATCTTGTAGCCAGAAGCAGCACTCATGTTATTTTCAGAACCATAAAATCACCATAATTCAGACAAAAACATATTTTTACTAATTTATTTCAGAGAACAAAGTAAATAAAAGTAATTATCAACTGCATTATCAAAGAAAAATGTTTACCTTACTAACTTTCAATAAAAAAAAAGGTTTTTTATTGTTTTAAAAAAAAACATCTATTACTTCATATAAAAAACTAAAATACCCCATTTGCTACTTAAAGCTGCACTGTTGGCTGTTTTTACAAATGGCTTTATAAATACGTAAAGTATCATTATTATTATTTTTAAATAATTTCGTGCTTTTTTGAACAACTTCCTGCGGGAACCAGGTGGCGGTAATGCGCTTAATATGAGTTCGCCAACCGCCATTCAACTCTATAGAAGAAGAAGAAGAACCAGGAAATACCGCCTCCGCCATTTTACATTCATTAGTTCCACACTCGGCACTCGGCTTTTGGAGGACTGTTTCTCCCATAAGAGGATGCCTCATACGGATAAATTAACTGGAAACACTCCCTGAACTCTGTGAATGTCTCAGGACTGGAGCAGCAGCCGCGATCGCTCCGCCGAGCGCTCCTACAGCGCCGCGCGAGACCAGCAGCTCATGGTATGAGCTAAGGCTAACATGCTAAACCAGAGCTGCCGCAGACAGCCGGCTTTGTGCGATCAGAGGTTCCTGGAGCTCGCCTCGATGTCGGACTGGAAGCAGAAGATATCGGGGGACACCCAGCTAACTTGGAATAACAAAGCCGACAGCCTTTTTGAAGCCGCAGCTAAACTGGACTGCCCGTAACTGCGCAGCGGAGCGGACTCGGTGGGGCTACTCGGTGGGGCTACATGCTAACAGGTGTTGCTTATGGGGGCGCTGGCAGACGGCTTTTGGTAAGTTATTAAAACTATTAAAACATTTTAATGACGAATTAGGTTTGTTGTGTTGAAGGACTTCGTTGAAATTCCTCCACGAGGTACTTTTTCGTCGCACGTTTTGCAGTTAGCAAACTTCGCATCACAGGCTCTGTGATCGGTAATTGAAGGCAAAAGCCGATCACATCCGCTTTAATGATTATCGGTGCCGATTGATCGGTTACCGATCGATCGGCACATCCCTAGTTACATGCCTAATATACACACACATATATGGAGTCATGTTCTCCCTCGTGCTGTTTGTTTGTGAAACAAACAGACACAAACAAATCTTCATCTGTCAACATCTGGTAAGGAGTTTTCTTTGTTTGTTCATTAAAACATCGGTTTCTTGTTGCTGCTGCTGTTTGGACGGTGTATTTCCATAGACACTTTGTAAGTGACTCTCCATTAACGTGCACGCCAACTTCTCAGCTGCGTGCACATGTGATGAATATGGAGCTGGTGTCTCTAATGCCTTCAGTTCTTAACAAAGTTTGAACATCTGTGCTCAGCACTTCTCTGACCTGATACATGTTGTGTTGCTGTAGTAGAAACTTCTCTGTTGCTGTATCGTGTCAGTTTGTTCCAGGAAGAGCACTGGTTTCCATTAAGACCAGTCAGTGGCACAAAAAGCCGCTATGCAGGTTATGCAACACATAGGGGCGCTGCACTACAGGGGGCGCCAAAACAGTCTCTAGAAAAAAACTTTTTTCTAGTAGACATTTTCTATATTTAACTGCATGAAATGATCAATAACAGGGGGAACAGCACTGATTAGGCGACCCTCTGCTCCTTCACCTCCCCTCCCTTCCCACACAGGTGGCTGTGAACACGCCCCTAAGAGAACGCACTCAGGCAGGTTTTTTTTTTCTTCTTTTTTTTTTTTTAAATGTTGGACTACCACTCGTTGTGCACTTGACAACAAGATGGAGCAGCAGAAGAAAAGAAAAAAACTATCCGGGGCGCAAAACAGAAAAAGGGAGAAGGATAAAGATGTTGGCAGGATGAAAAAAAGCCTTTCAATATGGTTTAAAGATAGTAGGTAAGTACCGTCAGTGTATTAGCAAGACAGGAGGGTTGTAAATATTCCGGTTAGCTAAAGCTAGCCTAATAGGAATTGTCCCATATTTGGCTGTTAAATGTTGCCTCCCCTATTGACACGATTTGTTTAATATTTTTATGAATATTTGATACACCTGTCACACACACATATCCACATACTAAGTGTAAGATTGATCGATATATAACCCAGGAATAATAAATAAAAACTAATAAATAAATAAATAATAAATAAAACTCAGGAAATATTAACACAGGAAAGCTAAACTGAATGTTCAACTTGTGTCTGAGAAATTTAAATTCATCACTAAAATGGAGCACATGACAAAAGCTGAGCTGGAGGAATCAGTGACCACATATGCCCTTACCACTTGTGATGTTTCAAGAGATATCATTCAAGAAATATACCCAGCAAGTCGTCTACTGAAGGGTTACAAGGCTATAGAAAAGTTAAATTTCCTAATTCAAGAGGACCTTGATTTGGTATTTCCAAATTTGACAGTAGCCCTTAGAGTATTTTTAACCATGCCTCTGACAATAACCAAGATGGCCGCGCTCAGACCAGTAGCAGCTTCATGGGCTTCCAGAACATCCCCAGTTTTTAGTAGTTTAAATAGTGTTTTTGTACCTGACTCTGCGCGTTTTTTGCGGGTGAATTATAGCCGAACTGAGCTGTTGAGAATTGGAGCGGATTTACCACAAGGCACAGCTGAAATCAGCAACGAACTCAAATCAGAACTCGGAAGATTGGATCTGCTTAGATCATCTTTCTGGAAGCAGATGCGCGGAGGAAAGAAGAGAAAGCGATGCTCTCGAGGGAAAAAGCGTGGCTGTCGAGCAGGAATCATGACGAGACTACGAGCAGACGCTAAAACCGGTAAACCCCCGATGCCGGCTTTATTTCTGTCCAACGTGCGTTCACTGGACAACAAGATGGATTTGCTTCGTCTGAGAGTAACAACGTCGGAGGAGATGAGGAGATGTTCGGTGCTTTGTCTCACGGAAACATGGATTAATGAGGACACTCCTGACTCTGTTTACGAGTTGGATAATAAACTATTTTTCAGAACGGACCGGTGCATCGAGACTACGGGGAAAACGCGAGGTGGGGGCGTCTGCATTTACGTTAACAAAGACTGGTGCACGAACTGTGCCGTTATCAGCAGGATCTGCTCAGCTGCTGTGGAGCTTTTAACAATAAGATGTAGGCCACATTACCTCCCCCGCGACTATTCAGCGATAATAATAAGCAATGTTTACATAGCCCCCGATGCTAATGCTAAAGTCGCCCAGGAAGAAATTCATGAGTTACTCACTTCGCTGCAGTGTAAATATCCTGAGGGGTTTTTCATTGTTTCCGGGGACTTCAATCACGTGGATTTACGTGCCATCCTTCCAACCTTCAATCAGCACGTTTTCACAGAAACACGAGGAAATAAGACATTAGACCAGGTCTACACGAATGTGAAGGGGGCGTACACGGCGAAGCCACGCCCACCGATCGGGGCTTCCGACCATCGCTCCCTGCTATTGGTCCCTAGACAGCTCCCCCCACTCCGACGTTCGATGCCAGAACAAAGAGTGATAACATCGTGGCGCCAAGATAGTTCCCCCATGCTAAGAGACTGCTTTGAAAACACAAACTGGTCTGTCTTCAAAGAGGCAGCTACGAATGGAAATTCAATTGACCTGGAGCTTTATGCTTCCTCTGTCCTGGGTTACATCAGTACATGTGCTGAAAATGTATCCATAAGGAAGTGTGTTAAATTTTACCCCAATCAAAAACCCTGGCTAAATAAGGATGTCCGCACCCTGCTGGCAGCAAGGGACACTGCATTCAAGTCTGGAGATACTGAGGAGTTGAAAAAGTGCAGGAGAGAACTGGATGATGGCATAAAGAAGGCCAAAGCCGCGTATGCACAGAGGATCGAGGGACAGTTCACCTCACATGATCCAAGGAGCATGTGGCAGGGCATCAAATGCTTAACAGACTACAAGGGCAAAAGCAAACAATGCCCCAGGGACCCATCCCTGCCTGATGCCCTCAATAAGTTTTATGCACGTTTTGATGATCCAAACAGACCAACTAGCACCAGACTCACCTCATCACCAGACGAGGAGCACCTCAAAGTGACCGCAGCAGAAGTGAGAGGCAGTCTCAGAAGGATCAACCCTCATAAAGCTACGGGTCCAGACAACATCCCAGGGAAAGTTCTGAAGGAATGTGCGGACCAGCTCTGTGAGGTGCTGGCTGACATCTTCACCACCTCACTTGCACTGGAGTCAGTTCCCACCTGCCTGAAGACCGCCACCATCATCCCAGTCCCAAAAAGCTCCACAGTGACTGGTCTGAATGACTACAGACCGGTGGCTCTCACCCCGATAGTCGCTAAATGTTTTGAGAAACTGGTCATGTCCCACATCAAGACAGCCGTCAACATCAACGAGGACCCTCATCAATATGCATATCGTGAGAACCGATCAACAGAGGACGCCATCTCCTCCGTGGTCCACACTGCTCTCACCCACCTGGATCAGAAGGACTCATACGTGCGTCTGCTCTTTGTGGACTTCACATCTGCCTTCAACACCATGATCCCCCAAACTCTGATAGACAAACTATCCACACTTGGACTAAGCCCCTCTATTTGTAACTGGGTCTTAGACTTCTTAACAGACAGACCACAGTCCGTGAAGATCCACAACTTCTCCTCCTCCACCATCACCCTCAGCACTGGCTCTCCTCAGGGATGTGTGCTGAGCCCTCTTCTGTTCACTCTGCTCACATATGATTGTATAGCCACACATCCAGGCTGTCATATTGTTAAGTTTGCAGATGATACAGCTGTGGTGGGATGCATCACAGATAATGATGAGTCCAGCTACAGACAGGAGGTGGAACATCTGGAGAGCTGGTGCAAAGAGAATAATCTTCACATGAATGTGAAGAAGACGAAGGAGATGATTGTGGACTTCAGAAGGAACAAACACACCCACACCCCACTGTATATAGGTGGATCTGCGGTGGAGGTGGTCTCCAGCTACAAATACCTGGGTGTACACTTGAATGATAACCTCAGCTGGAGCAATAACACCACCAGCCTGATCAAGAAAGGTCATCAGAGACTCTACTTCCTCAGACGGCTGAGACGAGCCGGTCTGAGAAGCCCAGTCCTCACCTCGTTCTACAGGTGTGCAGTGGAGAGCGTCCTGTGCTCCAGCATCAACGTGTGGCATGGAGGCTGCACAGTTGCAGAGAGAAAAGCTCTGCAGAGAGTGGTGAAGGCTGCACAGAAGTCTGTGGGAGTCAGTCTCCCCACCATCACAGACATTTACACCTCCAGATGCAGAAAAAGAGCCACCTGCATCATGAAAGACCTCACTCACCCAGCACACTCACTCTTTGCACCACTCCCCTCGGGACGGAGGTTGAGGAGCATCAAATGTAGAACCACTAGACTGAGAAACAGCTTCTACCCTGAGGCTGTCAGACTCATGAATAAATAAATAATAAGAATAAACACTGCAAAATGTCACATCATACTGATACTGTACTGATCTGTTTCTTGTTGCTGCGTTCATCTGTGACCATCTGCTCATGTTCGTGCTGCTGTTTATAATGATGTTTTTCTACTACATTAGGGCTTAGTGTATTACTAGCTGATGTGATGTCTCTCTTAGTTAATCCTAGATGTTATTATTGTATTTCTCTTGCATTTGTTGTTGGATGTAACTGGGACCCTGTGTACATAATCTCGTTTTCAACACATGTACTACATGCGGTGCAAATGACAATAAATTCTCTCTGACATTCAAAATTCACTTTTTAATGTTTTTTTACTCAACTTTGGGTATTTACTTCATAAAAAAACAGTCCAAAGGCCAAAAAAATGCACCCAGTGGTTTATTTACTCTAAGTAGATTTATTTTACTGTGATAATATAGGTTTCGTTTTTGAAATAAACTGGAAATCAATCTCGCTTGTGACGTCACAAGCGAGAGGACAACCCACCCCAACCTGAGTCCAGCCCCTCACCTAGCAACCCCATGTTAGGCTCAACCCACTTCTGTATTAAACACATGACTGTTGTTTTTCATGATTTCATCTCATCTTTTGTTTATATGTTATTAATTTCATGTGTACAGCACTTTGTTGCAGCTGTGGTTTTTTAAATGGCTTTATAAATAAAGTATAATTGTTATTTTTATGTTTTAGTTCAATTTTTAGTGTATTTGCGATCTCTCCCAACGCGCCGCCGGCAAAAATTAAACGAGCATACCCCCGGCGTAGAGACCGGTTGCGACGGGACCCTCTTCTGGCTTGATGGAGCGGAGCTTCAACTGTACAGCCTCACTGAAGCCTCACAGGAGCCTCGCAGCAGCGAGGACCTTCTCCTTACGGATTAATTTACGGGAGACACTTGGTGAACTTTGTGTTGTCTTGACTGGAACAGCGATAACTCCCAAAATCGCCGCGTGAAACGAGCGGAGCTGGCTAACACCGGAAGAGGAACAAGCTAACATTAGCATCTGATTCTGGTGGTCTCATGCTAAAAGGAGCAGCAAATTGCGGCGCGCTCAGACGGGTTTCGGTAAGTTATCTTAAGCTAGCACTAACAGTAAGTCAAATGAGTAATAAAAAAAGAGCTAATTTTAAAACAACAACACATTACAGATACTGGCTGTTACAGAGGGCGTAAACAGATCTTTGAAGGGCGTGGACTTCAGAACTTCTATCAGAAACCGGTCGTTCAAAACGAAAGTTAAAAATGGCAGAATTAAAAAGGGTATAATTGATTATCTAAGAATTATTTTGTGCATTAAATTTGTAATAATATAATGGGGCGGTAAGGTATTTAAACACTTAAACACTGCACTAAAACCATAGATATACGGTAGTATCTGATCTCGTATATCTCCGTATCTTTCACATATACAGACAATTTCCGGGAATTTCCGTATCGCATCCCCGGCAGATCCGGTTTCCGGATATTCCCGTAAATGGCCCACAATGATCCTTAAAAATCCCAAAATCCAGATACTTATCTCAAGCAGATCCCAAAAAAAATGTGGCTGTTATTCGTCGGGATTGCTGCTTTACATCTCTTTGATACTTATCACATCTTTGACGTATGGTTGGTTTAAATTCATGCCTATACGTGACAGATGTCTGTCGGATATTTACGGATTTTTATCTGTGAATAATCTTGAAAATAGGAGTATGTGATACCTCGGGATTCCTGCTTTACATCTCTTTGGATACTTACAGCATATTTGACGTATGGTTGGTTTAGATTCATGCCTATACGTGACAGATGTCTGTCGGATATTTACAGATTTTTATCTGTGAAGGGTCTTGAAAATATGTGACTGTTATCCCTCGGGATTCCTGCTTTAGATCTCTTTGGAAACTTTCCGCATCTTTGACGTATGTTTGGTTTAGATTCACGCTCATACCTGACAGATGTCTGTCGGATATTTACGGATTTTTATCTGCAGCAGATTGTTGACGTTGCTTTCTCATTCGTCCCAAATTCGTTATTTTGGTTTCACTTTGGATCAGAAAGGAGAGATACACTTAAACACGACAGACGCACATAATTTAAGTTCCAAAAACCAGTTTAATTAATCATAAGTTTAAAAAGTCACAGAATACATTTGTTCTATTTCTAAAAGCCATTACATTTGTTTAAAAGACGTGCACAGTGAGAGAGAGAGAGAGAGAGAGAGAGAGAGAGAGAGAGAGAGGAGAAGGGAGGAGGCAGGGAGAGAGGGGGAAAAAGAAGGGACATTGAAATGCGCATTTTCAATGGAGACAACGCATACGACCTGATGGGCTTTTTTCCCCGTAGCCTGCTCCTTGCGTTGACTGCTGGAGAAGGAAAAACTCATTCTTTTATTCTTTCGTAGGGCGTTGCCTGCCTTAACCAATAAGAAAAGTTTTCTGCTTTAAGGACTGTTGCCCTCCTTTACTGCCAGAAAGCCCCTCAGGGGGGTTTCAGCTTACTCTGGCCTTCGCAGGTTTGAGAGGGGGAAGGGCACCGACACATCGATGACTGAAATAAATGTACATTTATTGCTGAGTACTTATAAACACACACACACTCTAGTAGACCACTAAGTGACCAATTAGTGTAACTGGACATTAAATTACATTAAAGATCATACACTACACACATAGATTTAGAGCTGTTCTTGTTACTTTCTAACTGAACAAACATCCAGGGTAAGAAAGGAGGCTTTCAGTAGATTTCATGCCAGTCATATATTCTACAAAGTCGTAAAACTGACAAAGAGGCGCCAGGTCCTCCCGCATGCCCCAAGCCTGCAGGACAGACACGAACTGAGCATTCTTTGAGAACTTCACCAGAACAGATTTTATAAGAGAGAGACTGGTCATTTTAACACTGTTTGAAAACCCCTCTTGGAGAACAAAAACACGAGGACAAAAACATATTTTATTTCATAACAAACCCCCTTTGGACCTCAATTCCTGAGGTCCATCCCAAAAGAAATAAAATCACACACCTAATAACGCAGCTAAACGCATATATACACAATATTCAATCAGTTTTTTCAAAATCCTCCAAGTTATAGTTTTTTAACAAAAGCAGTTGTCGCATCACTTCAAGATCCCTTTTTTCCAGGGTGGACGTGATAAGTCTAACCGTCAAAGACCTTAAACAATGCACGTAGCAGCACCCGCAAGTTATAAGTATGCCTAAGAAAATAGCCAATGATACCATTATAGATACAAACACCTGTTTCCAGGGACCGAAGATCTTTATCAGCCAATCGTCCAGTGGGTCGTCCAGACCCGAATGAATTTATTAATATGCAAATTGTAGAATATAAGGAAATATATGCAAACTATGAACGATAATAATAGTAAGCGCTTAGGATATTGCAGAATTATGAACCTTAAGTTCCCAAGTTCCTCCTCCAGCAGCAAGGCAGTTGTCTCCCTTGAACACACAAAAATAGAGAAAGAACACAAGATTTATATCACCATCACAGAAACATTAATATACTTTTTGAATGTGCCACACGTACTCAGGGGCATTCCCCTGGACAGCTACTCAGGGCAGACCCCCGGCATTGCACGCAACTTTACTCGACTACTTTGGGTCTATCAAGGCATGAGAGTTCGAATGCGACCTCTTCTTGTTGTCCAGCCCAATCCTTTAGCTCCTTCCTGGTTCACGGGCTGGAGCACACTGAACCGTGTGGATCCCCTGGCATTGACACGCACTGCCTGTGGTGTGCGTTCAGCGACCCCACACGGGTCCTTACTGACCAGGGCTGTCTGGTCTTGCCTCCCCTGGACTCCGTTGAGAAAACCCCCTCAGCTGGAGCATTTCCAGGAACCACCTATCATAAACAGAATGTGCCACAGCAAACAACACCCAATCAATTATAAATCAGTAGTACAAAGAATGAATCATGCATGTTAGTTGGGTTTAGAAGAGGCTTAATCTTCATTAGGGTTAATTATGAGTAGTTTTGAGGCGGTTCATACTTACAAAAATACTGTACCTTTTCACTCAGCTTATAGCAGAAATTACACACATAGAAATAACATTGCAAGCGGCGGCAGAGCATAATTCACAAAACATTGTACACCTGTGGTTCTATACACCTTTTTCCTGAGTCAATAAGTCACATGTCGTCTCGTCAAGTCAATTGCTATAAATCTACAGAACCATCATATTTCTAAACACCCTCTGATCAGGTCCACTTCAGGTTTGAGTGGTTTGAGCCTGCAGGCCAGGAAACATTTCCAAGGGGCGTCCCCCATCCTGCTTCACACACATTTCACAGAGGGGAAAAAAAACAGTGTTGTTAATTGCTCATTTGAAATATGCTTGCATCAATACTCCTTCCTCCATGACATGATTAAAGAAAATAAAACGTTCAAGACCGATGCCGCCTCAATATCAACGCAAGTGAACTTTGTTTATAACGCCAATTTATCAGTTATCCTTATTATTCTTTGTATACTAAAATGTATTTACCATCTTTTAGTTAATTAGTTATTTCTAGGAACATTTGTCAACCTAGTTGTTTCTAGGAAACATTTACAATCTAGTTATTTCTAATTAGTTATTTCTAGGGATGAATTGGAATTGTTTTTTAGAAATATCTGTCAGCCCCTTAACCCCCTTTTGAAACAAAACTCTACCTTGTTTCAATTATGCCAAAGTTATTTGGTTAATAAATTGGAAATTGTGTCTAAATTTACCATCCTTTAACCTAAGCACTAGTGTCAGATGTTTCCTAAACCTCAGCCTATTGCCACCACTAATTTGGTTTTCACAACCATATAGCTAACTGTAATCTACGATATCATCTCATTTTCTTTAAAATTATAATCATTTACCAAAATGTACCCCTTGTGACACATCAGAATCCCAACATGCACTCCGCCAAGGATAACTGCAAAAACAGAAATATAAAAGTTAACTCGTTTTAGGGTCAGGAGCTGGGATCATTTCCCTTGCTTTCCTTAAGCTTCACCACAGAGTTACAGGAACCAGAAAAAGCAAGTCGTCAGATCCACCTGAGCACAGTATAACTGAGAATCATGAGGCCCGCGCTAGCAGGCCCTAAATGTGCCTATGTGTTTCATTAAAAAATTTATCATAGCAACTGTAGTTTTGATCCCGGCTACTAAGATCAACGACAGATCCTCACAGATCAATATGGGGTGCGGCCTTTGCTGGTATGAGTGACTTCAGGACCATTTGTTCTCTTGTCTGTTTGGAGAACGTGTTCAGCTTTCTCTTGTTCCAGCCCCCAGTGAGACGTTCACTGGGTTCTGATTCTCGTCCGGACCCCCCAAATCCGGACCGTATATCCTGGCCATTTGTGTCTGATGACCATGTTTTGACAGTTCTTTGAGAAAGTCTTTGCCTCTGCTCGGCTGAAAGTTTTTGTGGACAGTCTTTTGTTCTTTTGGTGCCTTTGTTGTTTTCAGTCGTTCCTTGCGTAAGCCCCTCAAAAGTTCTTGAGCAAGGTTGCATATGAGTCCAGCCATGTTGTTGTTCTTCCCAGTGAAGTCACAGTGAGTCAGTTTCTGGACACACCTTCATATTAAATCTGATCCGATCTGATCAATAACCATAGTAGCCGAGATTCAAAAGTCAGATGCTGCATGTGTTTTGACAGAGGCCTATCTTAATGCATATTTACCATTATGTGTTTTGCAAGAATGAGGTGGGATTCATAAGACTCACTTTTGCCGTTCCACCAACACTGTTCAATGAGGCTATTTAAAAAAATTAGAAAATTAAAAAATCATTAACAGACCAGGATCAAATTAATTTTCTGTTAACAATCTTTATTATGGATTCTTCGAACGGAGGCATCTTTTAATCTGATCTGCACAACAGATCCAAAACATTAGTTTACCTAAAAGTGAAATATTCAATTTACCCTGAAACCAAAAAATACTGTAGCCTACTTTTATTTTAGAAAATATAATTTACTATTTCCTAAGACCCCCTTGCTAGTATACAGTCTATGATAATTAGCCAATTCCTTGAGCCTTCTAAGATCTGCCTTCTTGTTGGATTTATTTATGTATTGTGTATATTTTCATGTCTAAACGGCACCGCTAGATGCCCTCCTAAATTGTCAATTTGAAATTATTAAGCTCAGTGGCTCATTTATTCAAAGTAAAAATGTGGGCTCGTTCATTTTGGCCTGTTGTTCCAGGTATAACCAGGGGTGTCAAACTCATTTTGATCTGGGGGCCGCATACAGCTTAATCTGATCTCAAGGGGGTCAGACCAGAATACTCATTCCAAAAGTCCACTTTTTGTCTTTGTATTAGTGCAAAGAATAAATAAATTATAAAGATATTAACATTAAATTAATTGTCCTTTTACATTTTTACTCAGTTTAACATTTAAGTGCATTACATATTAAAAAACTGATCAGTGATTGCACGTTTTAAAACATTTATTCAACAAACTGTTTTGTTAAATACCCTGATGCATGCTCAATAATCCAGGTAGAAAAATCTAAAAAGCTAAATCTGGGCTTCTGGACATACAAAAAAAACAGTTTTGTTAAAACCCTTTCCTGCATGTTAAAAATGCATCAAAATTTAGAAATGAATGAATTTTAAATCCATTTTCCACATCTAGGAAGCAACTGTGAACCCATAAATTGAGCTTCGAGCGTAGCTGTTTTATTAATGTTTGTTAGTGAAAACTTGCTCACAGGTAGGTAGTCCCAAACATGGACATTTTTGCAGCCAGTGCTGTCAGTTTAGGATAGTAGTAAGAGATACTTGTAAAATGTTTCCAAGCCCACAGAGGCAAATTTGTCCTTCAATTCTACATCACACTGCAAATAAATGATTTCAACATGTCAACTGCACATCCGACGCTCTGATGGTGAGAGAAAAACTGCTAATTCTGTCTCGAGTTTGCCTTTGTTGCGGTGCTGATATATTCTATTCTTCTAAAGACCTGAAATCGTTTCTCAAACTCCCTCACAACCCTGAAATCTTGTTTTTGTGCTGTTTCACATCCGGATGAACGCTTGCTGCGCACATGAAGACAGGGAAAATGAGCAGAGCCTCCGTTTGCTATCTGCTGCACAAAACACAGCGCCTCTATAACGGACAACATAGGAACTGCAGATTTTTAAGAAAATAGCGGTTTTTTTTTTTTAATAATTCAGATTCATCTGCGGGCCGACTAAAACCCCCTGGCGGGCCGGATGCGGCAAGTCCAACTCTCCACTTATTATAAATTGAAATTCAATTTATGTCCATTATTTATTTGTTTATTTAAAAATAATACAGGAGCGTTTATTTATATTGTAGAGAAATAACACTAAGACCAGCTAGCACCAGGCTCACCTCATCACCAGACGAGGAGCACCTCAAAGTGACCGCAGCAGAAGTGAGAGGTAGTCTCAGAAGGATCAACCCTCATAAAGCTACGGGTCCAGACAACATCCCAGGGAAAGTTCTGAAGGAATGTGCGGACCAGCTCTGTGAGGTGCTGGCTGACGTCTTCACCACCTCACTTTCACTGGAGTCAGTTCCCACCTGCCTGAAGACTGCCACCATCATCCCAGTCCCAAAAAGCTCCACAGTGACTGGTCTGAATGACTATAGACCGGTGGCTCTCACCCCGATAGTCGCTAAATGTTTTGAGAAACTGGTCATGTCCCACATCAAGACAACCGTCAACATCAGCGAGGACCCTCATCAATATGCATACCGCGAGAACCGATCAACAGAGGACGCCATCTCCTCTGTGGTCCACACTGCTCTCACCCACCTGGATCAGAAGGACTCATACGTGCGTCTGCTCTTTGTGGACTTCACATCTGCCTTCAACACCATGATCCCCCAAACTCTGATAGACAAACTATCCACACTTGGACTAAGCCCCTCCATCTGTAACTGGGTACTAGACTTCTTAACAAACAGACCACAGTCCGTGAAGATCCACAACTTCTCCTCCTCCACCATCACCCTCAGCACTGGCTCTCCTCAAGGATGTGTGCTGAGCCCTCTTCTGTTCACTCTGCTCACATATGATTGTACAGCCACACATCCAGGCTGTCATATTGTTAAGTTTGCAGATGATACAGCTGTGGTGGGATGCATCACAGATAATGATGAATCCAGCTACAGACAGGAGGTGGAACATCTGGAGAGCTGGTGCAAAGAGAACAACCTTCACATGAATGTGAAGAAGACGAAGGAGATGATTGTGGACTTCAGAAGGAACAAACACACCCACACCCCACTGTATATAGGTGGATCTGCGGTGGAGGTGGTCTCCAGCTACAAGTACCTGGGTGTACACTTGAATGATAACCTCAGCTGGAGCAATAACACCACCAGCCTGATCAAGAAAGGACATCAAAGACTCTACTTCCTCAGACGGCTGAGACGAGCTGGTCTGAGAAGCTCAGTCCTCACCTCGTTCTACAGGTGTGCAGTGGAGAGCGTCCTGTGCTCCAGCATCAACGTGTGGCATGGAGGCTGCACAGTTGCAGAGAGGAAAGCTCTACAGAGAGTGGTGAAGGCTGCACAGAAGTCTGTGGGAGTCAGTCTCCCCACCATCACAGACATTTACACCTCCAGATGCAGAAAAAGAGCCACCTGCATCATGAAAGACCTCACTCACCCAGCACACTCACTCTTTGCACCACTCCCCTCGGGACGGAGGTTGAGGAGCATCAAATGTAGAACCACTAGACTGAGGAACAGCTTCTACCCTGAGGCTGTCAGACTCATGAATAAATAAATAATAAGAATAAACACTGCAAAATGTCACATCATGTTGATACTGATCTGTTTCTTGTTGCTGCGTTCATCTGTGACCATCTGCTCATAATGACTCATGTTCGTGCTGCTGTTTATAATGATGTTTTTCTACTACATTAGGGCTTAGTGTATTACTAGCTGATGTCTCTCTTAGTTAATCCTAGATGTTATTATTGTTTTTCTCTTGCATTTGTTGTTGGATGTAACTGGGACCCTGTGTACATAATCTCGTTTTCAACACATGTACTACATGCGGTGCAAATGACAATAAATTCTCTCTGACTCTGACTAAATGTGTTATTTCATGATTCATAGCAGATTTTTAGCAAAAGCTCCGGGAAGATCTGCCCCTCTCTTTTTTCTCTCACCGTGGGTCGGGAGTTCATAAAGGTAGCCGCGCAACGGAGCTCTGAGCGCGCGTGCCCCGTGCTCCATGCAACAAGGCTGGACAGAACCGAGCCCTGAGTCAACGAAAAGAACTTCAAAGGTAACAGCAGAACGGGGAGCCAGGGAGAAGACGAGAGAAGCCGCGCTGCTCTTGCTCCTCTCTGGGCAGAAGCTGAGAGGCTTTGAGAGCAGCGAGCAACAGTCCGCAACGGTGTTATATCTTATTAAAACGTCTATAAAATAAATAAAAAATAAAAACAGAGCACTGGTCCAGTTGTACACACAAATGCACCAAGAAATATGCAGTTTTAACTCCCTTTTTTTAAAGATATGTATGGGAACAATTAAATAAATAACAAGTAGGACAGTGCTTTTATTGAGGCAAAAAAAAAAACGGTAGGACTGGAAAGCACCTTGCATGGTAGTCATCCGCCACCGGTTTATGAATGTGTGTAGCATTCAATATATGTGTAGCACTTTGAGATTTTCAGTAATGAAAAGTGCGTTATAAATTGAATTAATTATTATTATTATTATTTTAAAAAATATTGTGATATCAAGGTATTTTACTTAATAATTTCTGTATATAGCCTGTTTCAGCTTTTTCAGCTAATTCTACATTTTTAATCCAACTTTTCAGCCTAATTTAGCAAAACCATGCTCTTGTTTAGCTATTTTTTTTAAAAATCATTCTAATTAACTTAAACTGTTTATTTTCATTATACCAATGTTTTTCAACCTTTTTGGAGCCAAGGCACAGTGTTTTCATTGAAAAAATCACGAGGCACACCACCAACAAGAATTGTAAACAGAGATACTGTAAACAGAGATACTGTACTCTGTATCCGCCTATATTAAATATATAGTCATTCTATATAAATATATAGTTCATTCATTTCGGGCAGCACGGTGGCACAACTGGTAGAGCTGCTGCCTCTCAGCGAGAAGGTTGCCGGTTCAAATCCCGGTCCGGGGCCTTTCTGGGTGGAGTTTGCATGTTCTCCCCGTGCATGCGTGGGTTTCCTCCGGGTACTCCGGTTTCCTCCCACAGACCAAAAAACATGCTTGTTAGGCTGATTGGTGACTCTAAATTGACCCTAGGTGTGAGTGTGAGAGTGGATGGTTGTTTGGTGTGAGTGAGACAGGTCCCTCTTGTAAATGAGTCCCCGTGACTCAACGAGGCTAGCCTGTATAAATAAAGGTTGAATGAATGAATGAATGAATTCTTATCATAGTGTCTTGATAGAAATGAAATAAACACAGAAATGTATTTTTATCATATTTTATATTTCTTATTTCAATGTGGTCTTGTGACTGTTACATGCTCAAAGCAGCAAGGGGCGATATGTACCATTTAAGTTTACCGGTATATATATATATATATATATATTATATTTTTTTTTTTTGGGTACTTCATTGTGTATTTTATGAGTGTGGACAAAGTCAAACACTAAAGCTGTTTAGAAAACCACTTGGTTTCTAAACTTAAAAATATTTAGATCACAGATCAAAAATTTAAACTGAGAGCCTGTATCATTTTAAGGGAAAAATATGTTGTTTCAAAATTTCATAGCGTCTACAAATCCCCAAAAAATTGGGATAAATCCATTTTTCCCACTGTGCCGTAGTAAGTGGACCACTTATAGCTTTGGCCCCCTCTCGGCCCCCCAGCAATAAAAGTCTAGCTCCGCCACTGGTCCAGAGCAGCACAGCGCTGCAGAGAGAGAAAGACAAAGAGAGCCACGCGCAGTTTGGAGAGCAGAGACAAGCCACCCAGGTGAGGCAGGCAAGCTGACGTGACATGGCAGGAAACCATTATTTTAGAACATAAAAAAGGATTTAGTATTCTGTGACTAATTTTATTCTATTTTTAACTGGTCCAGGTGGAACTCTCGGATTATTTTATCAGCGAAAGTCAGCGCGTTTTCCTCAATTCCTCACCCCAGTCCCGCCCTTACTTATTCAATCTCGAATTATAAGTAAGTCTAAATTGTCACTGTTTTAAACTAGACACCACCTAGTAAGTTTACAGTTAACTTGGTCTCAGAGTTACAGGGTCAGCGGCGAATAAATTATTTATTTATTCTAAAACCCCGACCCCTCTGTTCCAAACGCCCGTCGGCATTTGGGAGGCTCGACCATTGCGTGTTTTTACCTGGGACTTGGGTATTATTATTTACTTCACGTATACGTATACTTGTCTTATTTCCTTATCTTAATGAGTCCAACACACTGAGTTAAAATTTGCCTATTAAAGGTTCAGTATGCAGTTTCTGTAGAACTGCAGCAGTTAGAAATATTTTCAACAGGCAAAGCATTCTGATCCCTCCCCCTCAGAGCCATATGTGGCTCTGCCCCCTTGTGGTCTGTTGAATTTCAAATTCAAGCTCTGTTTTTATTGGCTGATTCAAATTCAAGCTCTGTTTTTATTGGCTGGTTACAAACTCTGTTTTTATTGGCTGGAAAATGGCGGGTCACCTTTTCTTTTTAGAAATGCTTATTTACCACCTGGAGAAGCAAGGGGACAATATTTTTTTTAATTTTTTTTCAGAGATTACCTGGCTAACATCAGTCTGTCAGGAGGTAGTGACAGAGTGAAGAAATATGTTCATAAAAAAAGCTACATACTGCAGCTTTAATGTCCAATCACAGATTTAGTTTAAACAGGAATCTGCTTACCTTTTTTGTAGAGGTGACCGGTCATTGATCAGTGCTCTGGACTCCCGCTCATCCTTTCCTGTCCGCGCGTGCAACCAATCTCGGTAGGACCTCCATTTGTTGGCTTTGATTCTTATTCCCCCAGAATTCGTTTTTTGGTTCACTTTGGAACAGAAAGGAGAGATACACTTACACACGACAGACGCTCACTTAAAGTTCCAAACCAGTTTAATTAATCATAAGTTAAAAGTCACAGAATACATTTGTTCTATTCCTAACATCCATTACATTTTGTTAAAAACGTGGACCGTGAGAGAAAAAGAGAGAGAGAGAAGAAGGGAGGAGGGGGAGAGAGGGGGACAGGGAGAACATACAACCTGATCCGTAGGCTTACTTCTGCCTTGCTGTGTGAGGATGGAAACTTTTTATACCCTCCTGTGGGGGTTGCCTGCTTTAACCTGACTCTTCTGTGGGGGTTTTGTTTCAGAGACTGTTGTCCCCCCTTTATTGCCAGAAGACAGGAAATACCACTGCCTCCCCTCAGCTTGCTCGGGTCTCCCCAAGCCCCTGGGGGAGGGGCACCGAGACACATCGATGACTAAAATAAATGTACATTTATTGCTGAGTACTTATAAACATGCACACTCTAATAGACCACTAAATGACCAATTAATGTAACTGGACATTAAATTACATTAAAGATCATACCCTACACACATATTTAGAGCTGTTCTTGTTACTTTCTAACTGAACAAACATGCAGAGCCAGAGAGTGGCTTTCAGTGGACTTCTCCCCTGTCATATATTCTACAAAGTCGTAAAACTGACAGGACAAAGAGGCACCAGCTATATTATCATCCCCAAGCCTCACCAGAACAGATCTGCCTGTGTCCTTTAGTAAATCTTTATCACTCTACAAAAGAAACTGATAATTTGAACACCATATGAAAAACTCCTTCAAAATAAATATAAAACACGAAGAAAAATATATTTTTATTTCACAACATAGCTTAAAATACTTTTAAATAAATGTTCTATTTGTTTACATTGTTTACGGTTATTAATTAACTCTGATGTTATAACATCAGTTTGTTACCCCTCATTCGTAGATGTTTATTTTACAAGCTAAAATCACGGTAGCATCAAGCTAACATTGCTAGCATCGGGCTAACGTAGCATTAGCATAGTGGTAGCATTGTAGCAGAGCTAGTTCTTTCTCATTTGCTCCTGTGATGATTTATTGACTGTGTCGCTAATTCTTGTGTCCTCTGTTGTCATTAGGACATTTTCAACACCCCCACTTCCACGTTAGCATACGGCGCTAGCATGCTAACGTTAGCATACGGCGCTAGCATGCTAACGTTAGCATGCGGCGGCTAACGCACGGCTATTCGTATTTCCAGGATAGAAATGCCCATTAATGCACTAAATCACCAAACTGTTTTTGACAAACTAAAGTGATATCCTTCAGATTCAAAAAAGTCTTCTGCTTCCATTTTAAATGACAGACAAGAGGACAGTAATGATGGGTTTATAGCTTCAGTGTTATTGTAAGATAGCAAAGGAGGTCTTAATTGTGTCATAAAAGTGCGTCCAGAAAATTACTACAGAAATCACTGCACTTCGGCATGTAGCAGGAAAAATGTAAAAAACTATTTCTTTAAGCTACTGACTTGAAAAAAGCATACTAAGTATGTTTATGTGTGTTGTTTACTATATGAAATTCTTGTTATATCGATTTTTTCAATTTGATTACATTTCACCTTTAATAGGAGCTACTTGATCCAGAGCCTTTAAACAAACAGAGTCAAACTGGGATGTCAGTTCCTCAGTGCTGGAGAGGAACAATGGGGGCTGAATTAACATGTCATTGTTGTAAACCTCAGTGAAATGTGCGGCTGTTAAATGGTTAAAATTCCGGCCTTTACGTGCAGGAGTGCGAGTCTTTGGAGTTACATGGGGGAGGGTGAACTGAAACTGGACTGGTATATGGTCTGAAAATACATTGTCACCTATTTCAAGGTTTGAAACAGTCACATCACAAGTTAAAACAAGATCCAGAATATATCCGCGCTGCTGTGTGGGAGAGGTCATGTGTTGTGTTAGATTAAATGAGTCCAATAAATCTAAAAAGTCCTTAACCATGGGCTTCTTAGGACAACACACATGCAAGTTGAAGTCGCCTAAAATAACAACCCGAGAATATTTAGCTGTAATTTCAGCCAGGAAATCAGAAAACTCGCTGATTAAGTTATTAGAACGAGGTGGCCGATAGACCATAGCACAAAAAGTTACAGGTGAATGGCCTAGGTCAAAAACAGTCAGCTCAAAACTGGAGCAAGAGACTGGGATGGGCAGTTGTTTACAGTTAAAAGTTGATTTGAATATTGTTAATAATCCACCACCACGACCTGATGGCCGCGGGTCGTTAAAACACGAACAGTTTGGTGGTATTATTTCCGTCAATGCGCTAGACTCACCCGGCAACATCCACGACTCTGTGATGCAGAAAAAGTCCAAGTCCTGATCTTCAAAGTAATCCTTGAGGATGAACGTTTTGTTGCAAACAGATCTTGCGTTGACAACACAGATCTTGATGTAATCCGAGCCAGCAGCTGATGAACCAGCAGCTGGTGGGAGAGCGCGAGCCAGCGGCTCGCTTCCCACAGAGAGCTGCTCCGGCCGCAAATCCCCGTTGTTTTCCTGGTCCGTGCACGCGGGAAGCTGGCGATGAGAATCGAGACCATCAGCTGAAGACAGCGAAGCAGAACGCAGGGCTTTGAGCTTCACTAGCCGACCCGCGCGTGAGCCGTGCTTCCTCCTCCGTCTCGATCGATTTCTTCATGCAGGCAGGTGAGGAGAGCAACGGAGGTAAACGGGCAGCTCGTCACCGAGCAACGGGGGCAAAGGGGGTCTCCCCGAGGTACGCTCATACTGGCCCAAATCAGCGACATCCGCGACAGCAAAACGTAAATCCAGAAGCTGCTTCCGATCATACACCAGAAGTGTATTTATGTCTCCAATGCAAAACAAACAAAACACAAAAACTCCGAACACCAACAGGAGAGGTGGATACGCAGCCATGTACATGGGCGCCATCTTGGAACATGATGGCTTGGTTCATGTCTCAAGAAACCAGACTTTTGGCTGAATGGATTACATCTTGGGGATTTTCTGAGGCACGTTCCATTTGTTTGGTCATTTTAATTTGGACATTTTCAGAACCGAGTGGACCGACACAGACTGTAGGTAGATGTCATTAAAGTTCTGCCTGTTCCCAAAACAATCATGTTTATCTGACATTTGGCTCCCCGACTGGCCTTGATAGGCCGTCTTATCTCAACACGCCTGAGAAGTTTTGTAAACCAGATGCTCTCACCCCCCTCCCAAACCTGCTGCTGAGGAATTCCACAGACTTTTCAGAGGAGCCCAGCTGAATAAACATTCTGTCATCATTTCAGGACTCTCGCCTCTGGCCGACCTTGGCAGCTACCACGCCCCCCATGAGTATGCACAGATCTATGAGCTGGTTGCTCATCCACCTTTGAGTCCCCCACTGCCCTCTGCGTAATGTCGGCGTCATTATGTGCTTGTTTGCGAGACTTTTTCATTACCACATTTTTGACCGTCAAACAGAGGTAAAAAATGTGTTAGGAATTTTTGCCTCCAAACCCTATGTGTTATTTTTCACCATTTTTATTGTCTGTCCAAAAGATCTCACTTGTAAATGAGTCTTCGAGGCTCAATGTGACTTATTTGTTTAAATAAAGGTTGAATGAATTATATTGCTCTGGTAATAGTTTTTGAGCAGGTCCTCAGTATAATGAAAGGAGAATTACAAGCATTAAATGGTGTGACAAAAATAAATTATCACTAAATTATGATACAACAAAATTTGTAATACAAAATATTTAGTAACAAGAAAATAAAAAATAATTTCAAACTCATGATAAACAGTATTGAAATAGAACAAGTTTATGAAATCAGATTTTTGGGTGTGATACTTGATTACAAATTGCATTGGAAGGCTCATATTGATAATTTTAAGGCCAAAATGTAAAAAACTATTGCAATACTGAATAAAACAAAACATATTCTAAATAAGAAATCACTTTACTTGTTATACTGTTGTTTCATACTTCCATACATGAATTATTGTGTTGAGATATGAGGAAACTCATATAAAAACACAAAACCGGTTTACATGCTCCAAAAGAAAGCTATCAGAATTATAACTGTATCCGATTACTTTCATCCAACTAATGAGATATTTATTACATTGCATATTTTAAAATGTTACGACTTAGTATAACTCAGAACAGCACTGATTATGTACAAAGTCTACAACAATCTCCTTCCAAGCTGTACACAAAAGTGGTTAGCAGGTCGCTTTCGTAAATGAGCCCTCAAAGCTCAATAAGATTTACCTGACTAAATAAAGGTTGAAAGAAAATTAAAGAGAAAAACTATGATTTACGAAAGAAATAATTTATTTAAAAAAACCAATGGTTAGGACAAATATTAAAAACAACTGTACTTCAGTTAGAGGGATTCAGGTGTGGAATAGTTGTCGTAATGAGGTTCAGCTGTGTTTTTCAATCTTTAAATAAAACAAACATAAAAAATAATTTACTAAACAAATATAATAAGACTTGAGTGGTTTTTTCTCTGTTCTCTGCTTTTCCTTTTTTGTGTTTTGTTTTTTATGAGCTTGTTTAGCTGGAATTCGTTGACATGTTTGAAAAAACAAATATATAGGATAATATTCTGCTGCTTTGATTTTGATGTATAACAAAGTTAAGGTGTAATAAGCTTGTGCTTCTGCCTACAATTTTTTTTGGTCCATACTTTGTGTTTTTTGTGTTCTTAATTATTTTTACGAATCTGGTTTGGTTCAGAATGTGTATGTAAGTTTAGGGACAGGACTAGGCCATTCCTTCTTCCTGTTCCCTTTTTGAACATTTTTGTTTTGTTTCCAGAATATTTTGGTGGAAATATTTACATTTTTATTTGTTTATGGTATTATTTAAAAATGTTAACTGTTCAAAATGAAATGAATAAATAAATAAATAAATAGTCACCTTCTCAGGACCAGATAAGTTGTAGAGTCTACTTGAGGGTAGTGGAGCCCCAGGAAGTAGATCGATAGAGCCACAGATATATACACTAGACATCCCCGCTGTTGGCCAATGGAGACCGACATCGTCAGACGGCGGCCATCTTGGTACAGACAGAACGCCCACTCTTAACATGAATGTGAATGGTGCATTTACTAATAAAATAACCATAACTTGCTTAATTTTCAACCGATTTTAAAACGGTTTGGTTTGTTATAAATGTGAGAGATGTTGTTATAATATGGTATACTTAAGATGGACGTTCACATGAAAATAACGTTATGTAGACACTGTATTGCACTAGCAATATACACAATAAGATTATATTTACATCTATTTATAAATACATGTTTATTTCCAGTGAAATTAACTGACATATGTTACAATGCTAATAAATATTTAATACTATTTCATCATAAATAGTATTATTATTAGTGGTATGAAAATAATTTATGCCAATTTTTTCCCTACACATGCAAATATTATGTAATATTAAATACATTATTACACAAACCTTGGTCAATATGTCTAGTTTATTTTATTTAGATACATGAAAGATTTAATAATAGGGAAATATAAATAAACAAACAAACAAATAAACATCTGATAGTGTGACAAGACTATCTGAGGCAACAGTACTCAGACAAAAAATTTCAGAGATATATTTGCAGATTAATTTTTTTCCCGGTGTATTTGCAGTAAAACAATTTTTCATATGAAATAGTAAAGGTTAAAAATAATTGTAAACTAACTTTGTTACTAATTAACCTGGTTATGCTGATTCAAAGGAGACTGCATTTCTTCCATGCTCACAAGTTGGCTTATTTGTGACTCATATGTGACTCAAGTCCAAGTCATGACTTTTAAGCTCACATCTCTTTTTGGAGCTAATGCCCTTTAAAAAGCACTGCCTTGGTGAGCTTCTGTCTCATGTTGCCACAAGACCATCGAAGCGGCTGAGAAGGTAGCTGTGGTCATGTATAAGAGCAGGAATGTCAGCAAACGGTGATGGAAGATCTTCTTCTTGGACATATCTACAGCTGACAGGTTTGTTGATGTGTCAATGTGGTAGAACTGGTCAGCAGAGGACATTGGTTCAACTGGTAGGGACTCTGTCTCATCCTGTGCGGTCACATTGCCTTTTATGCTTGGTTTAACACCACACCGGGCCATCAGCTTTCTGAAAATGTTCTTGAACTGGCTGGCACTAGGGTTGTTATTCCATCCACCTTAAAATAGACACAAGATATATAACAGTATATTACATATTCACCGATTTTTCAAACAAATAAACAAACCAAATGTATTTTCCTAAAAAAAAAGAAAACATGGATCAACAAATTGAAAACAATACAGTTGCTGACAGTTCCGGTCACTTAGTGTTGTGTTAAAAAATAATTATGAATTGTACCAGATGCTCTGATGGAGTTAAAGAGAAGCTCCAAGTGGTCCTGGCTGAACCTGTAGGTCAGGATATATCGCTGCTCGTCAAGCAGCACAGGAACCATTGACATCAATGTGTCAATATTGATGATAAAGAGAGAGAGTCAGAGTCAGAGAGTCTTTATTGTCATTTGCACCGCATGTGGTACATGTGATGAAAACGAGATTATGTACACGGGGTCCCAGTTACATCCAACAACAAATGCAAGAGAAAAACAGTAATAACATCTAGAATTAACTAAGAAAAACATCAACTAGTAATACACTAAGCCTAATATAGTGGAAATAAACAGCAGCACGAACATGAGTTTGTATGAGCAGATGGTCACAGATGAACACAGATGAACACAGATGAACACAGCAACAAGAAAACAGATCAGCATCAGCACAATGTGATATTTTGCAGTGTTTATTTTTTATTTTATTTTTATTTATTCATGAGTCTAACAGCCTCAGGGTAGAAGCTGTTCCTCAGTCTAGTGGTTCTACATTTGATGCTCCTCAACCTCCGTCCTGAGGGGAGTGGGGCAAAGAGTGAGTGTGCTGGGTGAGTGAGGTCTTTCATGATGCAGGTGGCTCTTTTCCTGCATCTGGAGGTGTAAATGTCTGTGATGGTGGGGAGACTGACTCCAACAGACTTCTGTGCAGCCTTCACCACTCTCTGTAGAGCTTTCCTCTCTTCAACTGTGCAGCCTCCATGCCACACGTTGATGCTGGAGCACAGGACGCTCTCCACTGCACACCTGTAGAACGAGGTGAGAACTGGGCTGCTCAGACCAGCACGTCTCAGCCGTCTGAGGAAGTAGAGTCTCTGATGACCTTTCTTGATCAGGCTGGTGGTGTTGTTGCTCCAGCTGAGGTTATCATTCATGTGTACACCCAAGTATTTGTAGCTGGAGACCACTTCCACTGCAGACCCACCTATTTTCAGTGGGGCATGGGTGTGTTTGTTCCTTCTGAAGTCCACAATCATCTCCTTTGTCTTCTTCACATTCATGTGAAGATTATTCTCTTTGCACCAGCTCTCCAGGTGTTCCACCTCCTGTCTGTAGCTGGACTCATCATTGTTTGTGATGCATCCCACCACCGCTGTATCATCTGCAAACTTAACAATATGACAGCCTGGAAGTGTGGCTGTACAATCATATGTGAGCAGAGTGAACAGAAGGGGGCTCAGCACACATCCTTGAGGAGAGCCAGTGCTGAGGGTTATGGTGGAGGAGGAGAAGTTGTGGATCTTCACGGACTGTGGTCTGTTTGTTAAGAAGTCTAGTACCCAGTTACAAATAGAGGGGCTTAGTCCAAGTGTAGATAGTTTGTCTATCAGAGTTTGGGGGATCATGGTGTTGAAGGCAGATGTGAAGTCCACAAAGAGCAGACGCACGTATGAGTCCTTCTGATCCAGGTGGGTGAGAGCAGTGTGGACCACGGAAGAAATGGCGTCCTCTGTTGATCGGTTCTCACGGTATGCGTATTGATGAGGGTCCTCGTTGATGTTGACGGTTGCCTTGATGTGGGACATGACCAGTTTCTCAAAACATTTAGCGACTATCGGGGTGAGGGCCACTGGTCTATAGTCATTCAGACCAGTCACTGTGGAGCTCTTTGGGACTGGGATGATGGTCGCGGTCTTCAGGCAGGTGGGAACTGACTCCAGTGCAAGTGAGGTGGTGAAGATGTCAGCCAGCACCTCACAGAGCTGGTCCGCACATTCCTTCAGAACTTTCCCTGGGATGTTGTCTGGTCCGGTTGCTTTATGAGGATTAATCTTTCTGAGACTGCCTCTCACTTCTGCTGCGGTCACCCTGAGATGCTCTTCATCTGGTGATGAGGTGAGTCTGGTGCTAGCTGGTCTGTTTGGATCATCAAAACGTGCATAAAACTTATTGAGGGCATCAGGCAGAGATGGGTCCCTGGGGCATTGTTTGTTCTTGCCTTTGTAATCTGTTATGCATTTAATACCCTTCCACATGCTCCGTGGGTCTTGTGAGGTGAACTGTCCCTCTATCCTCTGTGCATACGTGGCCTTGGCCTTCTTAATGCCATCCTTCAGTTCATTCCTGCTCTTTCTCAGCTCCTCTTTATCTCCTGACTTGAATGCAGTGTCCCTGGCTGCTAGCAAGGCGTGAACTTCTTTATTTAACCAGGGTTTCCGGTTCGGGTAGGATTTAACATATTTTTTTATGGATACATTTTCAGAGCATGTACTGATGTAGCCCAGGACTGAGGAAGCATAGAGTTCCAGATCAACTGAGCTTCCATCAGTAGCTGCTTCTCTGAAAACAGACCAGTTTGTCTTCTCAAAACAGTCTCTCAACATGGGGGAACTATCTTGAGGCCAGATTCTTATCTCTCTTTGTTCCGGCTTGGAGCGCCTGAGTGGGGGGAGTTGTCTTGGGGCCAGGATCAAAGAGCCGTGATCGGAAGCTCCGAGCGCTGGGCGTGTCTTCGCCGTGTACGCCCCCTTTACATTAGTGTAGACTTGGTCAAGCGTTTTATCTCCTCTCGTTGCTGTGAAGACGTGTTTATTGAAGGCTGGGAGGGAGACTTGAAGATCTACGTGATTGACGTCTCCGCAAACAATGAAGAGCCCCTCAGGATATTTACACTGCAGCGAGGTGAGTAAGTCATGAATTTCTCCCTGGGCGTCATTAGCATTAGCATCGGGTGCTATGTAAATAACTGTTATTAAAATCACAGCATGGTCGCGAGGAAGGTAATGCGGCCTACATCTTACTGTGATCAACTCGACGGCAGCTGAACAAAGCCTTTTTATCACGGAACAGTTCGTGCACCAGTCTTTGTGCACGTAAATACAAACACCGCCGCCTCGTGTTTTCCCTGTAGTCTCGGTGCACCGGTCCGTTCTGAAAAAGAGTCTATTATCCAGCTCATAAACAGAGTCTGGTGTGTCCTCAGAGATCCACGTTTCTGTCAGGCAGAGCACGGAGCACCTTCTCATCTCCTCCGACGTGGTCACTCTCAAACGAAGTAGATCCATTTTGTTGTCCAGCGAGCGGACGTTAGACAGAAAAAGAGCCGGCATCGGGGGTTTACCGGTTTTAGCGTCTGCCCGCAGTCTCGTCATAATTCCTGCTCGGCAACCTCTCTTCTTTCCTCTGGAGCACCTCTTCCTTTTCTTTCCCCTGGAGCGCGTCTGCTTCCAGAAAGATGTTCTTAACAGCTCCAATCTTCCGAGCTCTGATTTGAGTTCGTTGCTGATTTCAGCTGTGCCCTGTGGTAAATCCGCTCCGATTCTTAACAGTTCAGTTCGGCTATAATTCACCCGCAAAAAACGCGCAGAGTCAGGTACAAAAACACTATTAAAATTACTAAAAACTAGGGATGAACCGGGAGCTCGTGAAGCTGCGGCTGCTCTGAGCGCGGCCATCTTGCCAAATCCCAGGATAGAGAGGAATCTTAATCAAATAAAGCAAATATTGTATAATTACAAACCGGTCCCAAGAAAGAATGAGTTTAGGATCTTAACATTTACTTTTGGGGGTGGCGGTGACTAAACACAAGAGCAGGAACAGAGACATATTTTAATACAGCAAATATATTGTAGCAAGACAGTCTGATAAGATAAGACGTACCATTTTATGAACTTGATGCATGAACTTCATGCATTCATGAATTCTTGTAGGTCAATGGTACATACCCTTTGAAGATGAGATGGAAAATTGAAAAGTGTTGGAACAACACCATCTTTTAATCTACCCTGTCCGATCAAAGTCCTCAGACATGAAGTGATCACTGCAGAGCAGTGTCCTGTCCAGGGCAACAAAACCCTCTCTTCTCAGGGCAACTTCCCACTGCCGCCTCCTCTCTCTGGTTTTGGGAAACCTTAAAAACATGAAGAAGCTGGTCATTATTTTCCACACTTCCTTTCTTTACCTTTGAATTATAGTAATGACAAGTATACACATATATCATACTTTTGGTGTGCTTGCATTTACTTTTGGTACAATAAAACAGCTATTAAAAATGGTATCTAAAAGAAACACTGAATCATAATTTATATAAAGATACTTTTACAAGCCTTATGTCAATAATATTATCTCACATAGTCCCACTTTTCATGTGTAGCATGACCTGTAATGTGCACTGATCCAAAATATAACTGATTATTCTAATTAAAGTACCGTAATATTA